>OY992879.1:106482445-106629945 GCA_963921405.1 Cepaea hortensis
ATTCATGAGAAATCACACCCAGGTGATGTCATCTGCATGGATGGCTCTGTGCTACGAGGCAATAGAAGTGCCTTTGGGTTAGCTTTATTGTGCAATAAGCATTTTGTCCTTGTGGGCCGATATCATCAAGTTCCCTGCCAGAAGCGTAGGCGTTCATGGCTCTCCACAGATGACAGTCTTTGGTATTCTGGATCAACTCTGCTGCTGGTATTCCTCCATGCCACCGTCTCAATCCATCCAGCATCATTTCTCTTGGTCTGCCCCTGCCTCTCTTCCCCTCAATCTTTCCAGTTGTCACGATGTTCTCCAATGCCTCTCTTATCACATGACAGAAGAAAACTGTTTGTCTCTTTCTTACTGTTGTATATAATGTTCTAGTTTCATTAGCCTGTCTCATGCAATCGTTGTTAGTTACTCTGGCAGTCCGAGGAATTCACAACATTCGTCTAAGGAACCACATTTCTGTTGCTTCTAATTTCTTCTTAATTTGTTCATTTACATTCCAAGATTCACTGCCTTACAGCAAAACTGGTTCTACATAGCATTTCAGCACTCTCTTTCTTACACTCAGTGACAGTGACCTATTGCACAAAATACTAATGCGGCTGTTGCTTGTCCTATTCTGCTCTTAGTCTCTGTTGTACATCTTCCATCTGATGTTATAAATGCCCCTAGGTATTTACAATTATCCACTTGGTTAAGAATTTTTTCCTTCAATTTCTATTTCACATTTTGGCGTCACCATTTTCTTTGATATCACCATTGTTACTGTTTTCTTGATATTCAAGGAGGGTCCTTTCCTTGCACTCTCTGTTACTACAATGTCCAGCAATTGTTGTAGGTCTGCTGAATTATCTGCCACCAATACTGTGTCATCTGCATAGTGTATATTATTTATATTTTAACCTCCAACAAGTATTCCTGGTGTCTCTTTGATCTCTCTCATTATTATTACTTCACTATATAAGAAGAAGAGATCTGGTGACAAGACACACCCCTGTCGTACTCCTAGCTTTAATGTTCGTAACTACCCTCTTTATTTCCCATTTTAATTGCTGGTACTTGGGTCCAGTAAATATTCTTTATTATTCTTAAATCTTTCCCATCAATGTTGATATCTTCCAACAGTTTAGTCAATTCATCATGTTTTTCTTTATCAAATGCCTTTGTATAATATATGAAGTACAAATATACATCTTTCTGTTTCTCTGTTGACCTTTCTATTAGTGTCTGTAATGTATATATTGCATTGTTTGTGCCCTTTCCCTCCACAAACCCATACTGTTCTTCACTAATTTGCATTTATATTTCTTTCTGGTTCTTCTCATTATGATTCTGAGTAGAAGCTTAGTGATATGGTTTATGAGGTTAATTGTACGAAAATCCTCACATTCAATGGCTCCTGGTCTTTTTGGTATAGCTATAAATACAGATTGGTAAATATCATTCAACATTTTGGTTAATATGTCTACTCCAAATTCTCCCAGTACTTCTAATTCTTCTATTGTGATGTAACCTGCCCAGCTGTTTTTCCTTTCTTCATGTGTTTTACAGCGTCGGTGACTTCTTTTAGAATAGGTGAACCTTCTAAGTTACTTTCTTCTGTTAATTCTTCCCTTTCTCCATATAATTCCCTTATATACTCATACCACCTCTTTATTATAGCACCTTCCTCCAATAATATCTTTCCTGTTTTTGATTTCAAACACCCTGTATTTATTCTTATTTTTCTTCCCATGAGCTCACTGATTTGTCTGTGCATATTATTTGTGTCTTTAATGGAATTTAATTCAATTTTTTTTCACTGCTCATTTAACCAACTTTTTTTTGCCTTCACACATTTATCTTTTATTTCTTTATTTATCTTAGTATATTCTTGTTTGTCATTTTTACTGTTTTCTTTTGTCCATCAGCATTAAGATTTCTTGATTCATCAATGTTTTCTTAGTTATTTGGCTTCTCTCCAGTAATATTTCTTTGCTAGTTTGATGAATAGAGTCCCTTAACATTTCCCATTGTTCATTTATATTCAGTATTTAGCTATTGCATTGTACCTATTTTTCACAGTGACTGTATTGTTCTTGAATTTCTTTATCTACTTTCAGAACCTCTATTAAGTCTCACGTTCTTAATAATTTTTTCCCTCTCTTTAATCTTACTTTTATTTGTCCACATAGTGGTACATGACCACTATTACAGTCAGCATCAGGCATTTTCTTTACATTAATTAAAGCATTTCGAAATCTTTTATTAATTAGCATGTAGTCAGTTTGGTTGCATATTTTCTTATCAGGGCTTTTCCATGTGTATAGTGGTCTTTTATTGTGATTAAACCATGTATTTCCAAAAATCATATCATTGATATTTGCCCATTCTATTAGTTTTTCTCCTCTTTCATTTCTTGTACCTAAACCATAATTCCCCACTACATCCTCCATTTCCCCTTTCCTACTTTTGCATTAAAATCTCCAAGTATTATTTTTATTTCTTGTGATCCAATTTGAGCCATCACCATTTCTATTTCGTTGTAAAAGTATTTCTTCATCACTACTGCTTGTTGTTGGTGCATATACTTGTATAATATTTATATCTAATGGTTTACCTTTTATTTTGACCATAATAACTCTATCTGAAATACACCAGTATCCATTAATTGACTTGGCTGTTTCTTCATCAAATATTATTCCTACACTTTTTTCACATGTATCCCCTCCAGAATAGATTATTGTGTGGTTGTCAGCTATAATTTTGCCCAATCCCTTCCATCTCATCTCACTTACACCTAGTATATTCATTTTCATGTTATCCATCTCTCTTAGAACGTTGTTCAACTTTCCTTGCTCATTTAATGTCCTAACATTCCATGTTCCTACTCTAAATTTATTTATTTTAGTTGTGATTTTGCCATCAGTAGCTGAATGACGGTCTGGTTTCACCTGTGGCTCATTACTGTCCCTACCGAATGAGGATGTCCTAAGACAGCCATTAATGTCGTTCACTAAAATATGGTTTGCCGTGAAGTCTTGGTAAGATAATATGGTGGTTTCCCCTTGGCTTCCACGTCCACATGGTGGTCTTTTACCTCTGCCTTTGACAGCCATTTCCGACTGTAAGGGCAAGTGAATGCCCTGCTCTGCTCAGCTGCAGAGTTGTCCACTTATTCCAGTGGATACTCGGTCCCCAGGACTGCGTTAGCCACACCATGGTGTGTTTCCCATCCTCTACCACTGGGAGGTGTAGTTGGGATTTTCCCTTCCTAGAGTTAGTCTATGACCAAACCTCCAGTACTTTTAGAGTGCCGATATACCAGGTGAATAAATTTCTCCATGAAAATGTATTAACTTAAATGTGGTTGTAGGTATAATAGGAGAGGGTCGTACAAGGCAAGCATGTGTGAAACATGCATGGTGAATAATGTTAAAATTAGGAGAATGACAAAGTAATGCACGAGGACTGAGCTGTTCACTTCTTCACTAATTCATTCAACTTGCTGGCTCTGCATCCCCTTTGGTTCGTGCAGATATTATATTTTAATGTCCTTAGAGAGATGTGAAGAGTGGAGGACTTTGATGCCATCATTGTTCAGAATGAGATTTGGGAGTAAGAATTGGTACAGACAGACACAAGAGATACTTTGGGAGAAATAAGGGCCTCATCAAGCAACTGGCACTGTTAACCACTTGATGCTGATGATTATGTTGGGGGGATCTGAGCACTTATGGACATGTCCTCAGTGCAAGGATGATACTCCAACGGACTAACCTATTCATTGGCCAGTCAGATTGCATACCATTGTTTATGGATTCATTGCGCAGTCATGTTTATCTCATTGTTTTACTGATTCTCAGGTTGTTTATTTTTTAGAATGTTTTACTAATCCATTGGCTAGTCAAATTGCATGTCACTGAATTGTTTAATGGATTCATTAGCCAGTCAAATTGTGTATCATACTGATTTCATTGACTCATTAATCAGATTGTATATCATCTCATTGTTTCATTGACTCAGCCAGTCAGATTGTTTATCGTATCATTGTTTCACTAACTCAGCCAGTCAGATTGTATATCATCTCATTGTTTCATTGACTCAGCCAATCAGATTGTTTATTGTTTCATTGTTTCACTGACTCAGCCAGTCAGAGTGTATATCATCTCATTCTTTCACTGACTGAGGCAGGCAGTCAGATTGTTTATCATCTCATTGTTTCACTGACTCAGCCAGTATATCATATTCTGTTTTCTTTTGACAGTCCTTAGCATTAGCATAACCAAAATGGTTATCATCATTGCTGTCCCTATTATAATTCTCGTCATCGCCATCTGCGTCCTCATCTATGTTAACAAGTGGTTTGAAGCTCCGGACCAGAACATAAAAACCAACCCTCTGATGGACTCCCAGCCCTTGTCTCTGAAAGAACTCTACAACTTGTCGCAGTCTGCTTCTGGCTCATGTGAGTGTAGTTTGTGTGTCTATGAGTCTTGGCTTGTCCATGCTTGTCTTGTCTTGTCAGTGCTTGTGTTGTCTTGTCTGAGCTTGTCTTGTCTTGTCCAAGCTTGTTTTGTCATGTCTGAGCTTGTTTTGTCATGTCAGTGCTTGTCTTGTCAGTGTTTGTTTTGTCTTATGTTGTCAATGCTTGTTTTGTCTTGTCAGTGTTTGTGTCTTAGTTTATCTGTATTTGTGCCTTAGTTTATCTGTATGTGTGTCCTAGTTTATCTGTTTGTGTCCTAGTTTATCTGTTTGTGTCTTAGTTGATCTGTATTTGTCTCTTAATTTATCTGTATTTGTGTCTTAGTTTATCTGTATTTGTGTCTTAGTTTATCAGTGCTTGTCTCTTAATTTATCTGTATTTGTGTCTTAGTTTATCTGTATTTGTCTCTTAATTTATCTGTATTTGTGTCTTAGTTTATCTGTATTTGTGTCTTAGTTTATCTGTATGTGTGTCCTAGTTTATCTGTTTGTGTCTTAGTTTATCTGTATTTGTCTCTTAATTTATCTGTATTTGTGTCTTAATTTATCTGTATTTGTGTCTTAGTTTATCAGTGCTTGTCTCTTAATTTATCTGTATTTGTGTCTTAGTTAATCTGTATTTGTCTCTTAATTTATCTGTATTTGTGTCTTAGTTTATCTGTATTTGTGTCTTAGTTTATCTGTATGTGTGTCCTAGTTTATCTGTTTGTGTCTTAGTTTATCTGTATTTGTCTCTTAATTTATCTGTATTTGTGTCTTAGTTTATCTGTATTTGTGTCTTAGTTTATCTGTATGTGTGTCTTAGTTTATCAGTGCTTGTCTCTTAATTTATCTGTATTTGTGTCTTAGTTTATCTGTATTTGTCTCTTAATTTATCTGTATTTGTGTCTTAGTTTATCTGTGTTTGTGTCTTAGTTTATCTGTATGTGTGTCCTAGTTTATCTGTTTGTGTCTTAGTTTATCTGTATTTGTCTCTTAATTTATCTGTATTTGTGTCTTAGTTTATCTGTATTTGTGTCTTAGTTTATCTGTATGTGTGTCTTAGTTTATCAGTGCTTGTCTCTTAATTTATCTGTATTTGTGTCTTAGTTTATCTGTATTTGTCTCTTAATTTATCTGTATTTGTGTCTTAGTTTATCTGTATTTGTGTCTTAGTTTATCTGTATGTGTGTCCTAGTTTATCTGTTTGTGTCTTAGTTTATCTGTATTTGTCTCTTAATTTATCTGTATTTGTGTCTTAGTTATCTGTATTTGTGTCTTAGTTTATCTGTATTTGTCTCTTAATTTATCTGTATTTGTGTCTTAGTTTATCTGTATTTGTCTCTTAATTTATCTGTATTTGTGTCTTAGTTTATCTGTATTTGTGTCTTAGTTTATCTGTATGTGTGTCCTAGTTTATCTGTTTGTGTCTTAGTTTATCTGTATTTGTCTCTTAATTTATCTGTATTTGTGTCTTAGTTTATCTGTATTTGTGTCTTAGTTTATCAGTGCTTGTCTCTTAATTTACCTGTATTTGTGTCTTAGTTAATCTGTATTTGTCTCTTAATTTATCTGTATTTGTGTCTTAGTTTATCTGTATTTGTGTCTTAGTTTATCTGTATGTGTGTCCTAGTTTATCTGTTTGTGTCTTAGTTTATCTGTATTTGTCTCTTAATTTATCTGTATTTGTGTCTTAGTTTATCTGTATTTGTGTCTTAGTTTATCTGTATTTGTCTCTTAATTTATCTGTATTTGTGTCTTTTTATCTGTATTTGTCTCTTAATTTATCTGTATTTGTGTCTTAGTTTATCTGTATTTGTGTCTTAGTTTATCTGTATGTGTGTCCTAGTTTATCTGTTTGTGTCTTAGTTTATCTGTATTTGTCTCTTAATTTATCTGTATTTGTGTCTTAGTTTATCTGTATTTGTGTCTTAGTTTATCAGTGCTTGTCTCTTAATTTATCTGTATTTGTGTCTTAGTTTATCTGTATTTGTGTCTTAGTTTATCAGTGCTTGTCTCTTAATTTATCTGTATTTGTGTCTTAGTTTATCTGTATTTGTGTCTTAGTTTATCAGTGCTTATGGCTCAAGTCCCCCAGTACTTGTAAATATGCACTTCACGCTGTCTGGACAATGTTGCTGGTCCTCCCTCAAGTCCCCCAGTACTTGTAAATATGCACTTCACGCTGTCTGGACAATGTTGCTGGTCCTCCCTCAAGTCCCCCAGTACTTGTAAATATGCACTTCACGCTGTCTGGACAATGTTGCTGGTCCTCCCTCAAGTCCCCCAGTACTTGTAAATATGCACTTCACGCTGTCTGGACAATGTTGCTGGTCTTCCCTCAAGTCCCCCAGTACTTGTAAATATGCACTTCATGCTGTCTGGACAATGTTGCTGGTCTTCCCTCAAGTCCCCCAGTACTTGTAAATATGCACTTCATGCTGTCTGGACAATGTTGCTGGTCCTCCCTCAAGTCCCCCAGTACTTGTAAATATGCACTTCACGCTGTCTGGACAATGTTGCTGGTCCTCCCTCAAGTCCCCCAGTACTTGTAAATATGCACTTCACGCTGTCTGGACAATGTTGCTGGTCCTCCCTCAAGTCCCCCAGTACTTGTAAATATGCACTTCACGCTGTCTGGACAATATTGCTGGTCTTCCCTCAAGTCCCCCAATACTTGTAAATATGCACTTCATGCTGTCTGGACAATGTTGCTGGTCTTCCCTCAAGTCCCCCAGTACTTGTAAATATGTACTTCACGCTGTCTGGACAATGTTGCTGGTCCTCCCTCAAGTCCCCCAGTACTTGTAAATATGCACTTCATGCTGTCTGGACAATGTTGCTGGTCCTCCCTCAAGTTCCCCAGTACTTGTAAATATGCACTTCATGCCGTCTGGACAATGTTGCTGGTCCTCCCTCAAGTCCCCCAGTACTTGTAAATATGCACTTCACGCTGTCTGGACAATGTTGCTGGTCCTCCCTCAAGTCCCCCAGTACTTGTAAATATGCACTTCATGCTGTCTGGACAATGTTGCTGGTCCTTCCTCAAGTCCCCCAGTACTTGTAAATATGTACTTCATGCCACCTGGACAATGTTGCTGGCCCTCTCTCAAGTCCCCCAGTACTTGTAAATATGCACTTCATGCTGTCTGGACAATGTTTCTGGCCCTGTGCAGGACACTGTCATCAACCCCAACATTAGGTCGATTTTCTGGGCAAGTTTACTTTCAGCAGTTTGCCATGGCTTTCTGAATGAGAAGTTAATGTCGAAGTCTAGCTGACCGGTGTAGGGAGCAATCCCACTACCACTGTCAGTGCACCAGAAGCTCAAGGCATTATGATCCGTGACCACATAGACTGCCTGACTGACTTGACCACACAGACCGCCTGACTGTCTTGACCATACAGACTGCCTGACTGACTTGACCATACAGACTGCCTGACTGACTTGACTATACAGACTGCCTGACTGACTGACTTGACCACACAGACTGCCTGACTGACTTGACCATACAGACCGCCTGACTGTCTTGACCATACAGACTGCCTGACTGACTTGACCATACAGACTGCCTGACTGACTTGACCATACAGACTGCCTGACTGACTTGACCATACAGACTGCCTGACTGACTTGACCACACAGACTGCCTGACTGACTTGACCATACAGACTGCCTGACTGACTGACCTGCCCACACAGACTGCCTGACTGACTTGACCATACAGACTGCCTGACTGACTGACTTGACCACACAGACTGCCTGACTGACTTGACCATACAGACTGCCTGACTGACTTGACCATACAGACTGCCTGACTGACTTGACCATACAGACTGCCTGACTGACTTGACCACACAGACTGCCTGACTGACTTGACCATACAGACTGCCTGACTGACTGACCTGCCCACACAGACTGCCTGACTGACTTGACCATACAGACTGCCTGACTGACTGACTTGACCACACAGACTGCCTGACTGACTTGACCATACAGACTGCCTGACTGACTGACTTGACCACACAGACTGCCTGACTGACTTGACCATACAGACTGCCTGACTGACTGACTTGACCATACAGACTGCCTGACTGACTTGACCATACAGACCGCCTGACTGACTGACTTGACCACACAGACTGCATGACTGACTTGACCACACAGACCACCTGACTTAGTTGACCACATATACTGGCTTGACCACACAGACTGCCTGACTGACTTGACCACACAGACCACCTGACTTAGTTGACCACACATACTGACTTGGCCACACAGACTGCCTGACTGACTTGACCATACAGACTGCCTGACTGACTTGACCGCACAGACTGCCTGACTGTCTTGACCACACAGACTGTCTGACTGACTTGACCACACAGACCACCTGACTTAGTTGACCACACATACTGACTTGACCGCACAGACTGCCTGACTGACTTGACCACACAGACTGCCTGACTGACTTGACCACACAGACCCCCTGACTAGCTTGTCACATCGTAAAGTATAGTCACGCCTAAGTGCATGAAAAGCGTTGATCATATGAGTAGTGCCGCTTGTGTAATAGTTAATTGTTCAGATAGAATTCTGTGAAGAAGAGTGATTACCTGGTGATGTGATGTATGTGAGTTTATAGCCACATTATAGGTTATGAAACCAACATCGGCATTGTGTTATAACAATCAGTTGTGGAGTTGTGTTCATCGTTATGTGGTTTGTAGAATGAAAGAATGATATTCAACCAGTCTCTCAGAGTCAGCTATAACAGTAATAAGTCAAGTTACTCAATGACTTTAAAGTACAGTCCTGTTAACAGGTTGGTACGATAAACTACTTGAGGGTGCACGGCTAACACAACTATCTGTGTCCTGCAAATAATGAACGAGCCAATAATAACCACGTTGATGACTATTTAAAGTACACAACTACAATCACACCTAGACAACTGCATCCGGACTGTGGCAGCAATGACAGAGTCCTTGACTGACTTAACTTGACCGTACAGCCTGTGTGCCCTCTGGCAATGACAGGGTCCTTGACTGACTTAATTTTACCATACAGCCAGTGTGCCCCATGGCAGTGACCATATAGCCCAGTGGTTCTCAACCTTTTTTGGCCCGTGCCCCCCTTCACCATATTTTCAGAACGTCATTCTCTTCCCCCCCCCCTCCCCCCTTTTTGTATTTCCTGCCCTCCCCCGTTCCTACACAGTATACGTAATAATGGAAGCTAAATTTAATAGCACGTACTAAAACAAGTCTAGACGTCCACATAAAACTTGATTTGTGGGTCTACGTACTTTATAAAATGAATTTTAGAAGAGTGAGACGTACAAAACCGTAAAGTATGAAGGGAAAAACAATATCAAGTAATCGGTTCTTGTATTAACGCTATCTTGAAATAATTTTAATTTTGTTCCTTGCAGTCCCTTTGGCTGATGACTCTGATGATGAAGGATTCGACTTCCAGGTGTTTTATTCCATCTGACTTTGTTATAACTTTTAACCTTGACATTTCATGAGGAGCATCTTGTTTGTACTTATACCTATGTTTGTGTTTCTATTGTTGTTTATGTTAAAGTTCTTTTATTGTGTTGTGCCTCAGTCAGTTTAGGAGTGTGATGTCTGGTTGTGATACTTAGGGCACTCTATAGACTTGGCTAAGTTGCAGGGGTCTAGTTATGTGTGGGGCCCCACCCACTGTTGATCTCTGTAGTTGTCTATATGGTTGTACTTTGTATCTCAATGCTGAATATTTTGCCCTTGAACTGTGAGGCTTAACTAATAAAAGTACTATTTTTGTTGTCATTGATTTGTGTGTTTAGTCTTTATGAGTTTAGTTTATTGTTATTGCACTCATTGTGTCAGGTCTTAGTTAGATATGACTGAGCTACCGTATGACAGTAGACGGTACTACCTGCTTCTGTTAGCGCTGAATGTTGGGCGACGCTTCCCGAACCTGACACCCCACATTGTGCCAATGGCTTTGGGTGGAGGAGTGCAATTGGGAGGGTACAAGCCTTATCCTAATGCGAGGAAATGCAACCTAAAGACTGTCATGGCAGGGCAGAACAGGCCCTAAGCCTTGGTTGGCAACTGGTCTAGGATCGAAGCTCCGACAGGTGGACAGTTAGAGCTTTGCTGATCCGGCATCTTCTGCAGCTTGTCCTGGTCCAGACGTATTGGTGTTACCTTTCTTCTGGAGTAAACTAGACAGACCGAGAGAGGGATCATGCTGCATGAGCAATACATGGTCTCTAAATTCAGCCCAGGCTTTGTGTTATGGAGAGGTATAACTCCATTTTACAAACTATCATCTGTCAAGATGGCAAGGTGCAAGTCAGTCAGTCATTGCACTCATTAGTGCCGGTACTATCTGTCTCTACAATGCAATGTCTGGGGCTATATATAACCCATAGTGTAGCACACCCCCCCCCCCCCCCACCCCCCTCTAAATTCAGCCCAGGGTTTGTGTTATGGAGAGGTATAACTCCATTTTACAAACTATTGTCTGTCAAGACAGCAAGGTGCCAGTCAGTCAGTCATTGCACTCATTAGTGCCGGTACTATCTGTCTCTACAATCCAATGTCTGAGGCTATATATAACCCATAGTGACAGGGAATTGTGGCTGATGGTTTTCATCATATTACATTCTCTTTTTCTTGTCCCGGTCTGTTCTTTATCTCTGAGAGTCATCTTCTGTTTAATGTTTCCTTCTGTCTAGATGAAGAATTTCTTCACGTCACAAATATATGTTTGTAAGCAGTAAACAGATGGGTTTGTTTAGGCCCGTATACCTCTTGGGTTGGACCCAGGTTCCCATTACGGGTCCCAGAGATTTCTCTGAGATGGTAAAGGCAGCCAGTGATGTAATAGCCACGTCAGCCCTCGTGTGCTGTGTGGTCACTAAAAATGTGGCCTCAGAGCAATACAACCGAGTGCTATATGATATGCAAATGAGTTATCATTGTACATGAGTGCCGGCCAGGGCTCAGGGATTGCGGCCAAATCCACATGGGTCATAGGGTCCCGGCAAGTTTAACTGTTGGCCTCATTTCTTGCTGCCAGCAAGGCTTTATTTTCTGTTTGGACCCAAAGCTTGTTTCTTGGCATGGGTCTGAGATGTGATAGTGCCACCACAGCCTGAGAGCCAGGAGGAATAGATGGCCAATCTTTCCCTCACTTCGGCCAAGGATGAGCCCAGGCATTGTAACTGTGCACCCCTGTGCTGGTGACATTAACATTGTAACTGTGCCCCTCTGTGTAACCGTGGCCCCCCCCCCCCCCCCTATGTAACCGTGCCCCCCTGTGCTGGTGACATTAACAGCGCAGTTCTGTCAACTTTGCTAGTGCGCCAGATGCCCCAGTAATCTGCAGGCCTCAGATTCAAATTCCTCCGAGATATTCAATAGCTTAACAATCAAATTTTCTTTTTTGGTAATGCTGACATATGTATGCATATATATATATATATATATATATATATATATATATATATATATATATATATATATATATATATATATATATATATTGCTGATATGTATGTGTGCGTGCATGCATGCGTGCATGTTTGTGTGTGCGCGCGTGAGAGAGAGAGAGAGAGAGAAAAGTGGAGACAAACTAAACATATTATTTTATATTCAATAAAAAAGAAAATGCTGAAGAGACAAAAATCTATGAACAAATCTTCAGAGGTTGAGTTTAGATAAATTAGTAACATTGGTTTTTATATCTCATAAACTGAATCGTGTGTTCATGCTCATGGGAGACATTGCGTAAATATGATTTGTGTTTGTGAACTTTGTATAGCTTATAGTAATGTTATTTATGCATTGTATGATAAGTGATATGACTATTGCCATATGTTAGGTATTGCACAGTACAGTGTATGGCCATCGTGGTATGTTATGGCATTGTATGATACATAACATCATATATTATGTGTTAAAATTGCTGTATATTGAGTGTGTTATTTTTTTAGTTGCATGTCCTTCGCTGGACATAGCAGTCAACCCCAAAATTTTGGCTGTTCATGATTCCTGGGCAAGTTTTACGTTCAATAGTTCAGTAGTATGTCAAAGTTAGTCTGATATATACATATATATTTACCCATGAATAGACATGCTAGATTATACAGGTGTTGGAGAAAACAAAGTCAGTTGTTCGATAGGAGAATTACTTTTATAAATGTTTTTGTGATGTTCGTTATTGTAGTCTGTCATGAGGCCGGAACACTAGAAACAGTGACTGGTGATCTTTGCAATAAGATCTGAAGCTGTCGCAGTGGTTACATGTATGTTGGTTGCTTGGTTAGTACAAAGTTTTCACTTGTTGCGTCCCATGCCTTGGAGTTTGGGTCGTATGAGTCCTGAAAAGACTTGATTCTATCAATGTGAGGTTTGTGTAGACTGTAAAACAATGTATCCCCTTAGTGAATATAAACACAGAAGCCACAAACAGTAATCAGTTGCACAATTTATTGTCTGGCATATTTCACTGCATCTCATCAGGTGCATATGCACAGGTCATAGCAATTAGGCATCTAAAACAGGGGTTATGCAGGCAGAAAAACTTCACCGTGACTGTGATTACCGTGGGGATAATACATGCTTCACATCTGAACAGTATTAGTAATTTAAATGTTCTGTACTTCAGCCATGACATGATTACCTGCTCACTTCATGTGATATATCACTCTGCAGTGTGCACTTAGAGACTTCAGCCATGATGTGATTACCTGCTCACTTCATGTGATATATCACTCTGCAGTGTGTACTTAGAGACTTCAGCCATGATGTGATTACCTGCTCACTTCATGTGATATATCACTCTACAGTGTGCACTTACAGAGACTTCAGCCATGATGTGATTACGTGCTCACTTCATGTGATATATCAATCTGCAGTGTGCACTTAGAGACTTCAGCCATGATGTGATTACGTGCTCACTTCATGTGATATATCACTCTGCAGTGTGCACTTAGAGACTTCAGCCATGATGTGATTACCTGCTCACTTCATGTGATATATCACTCTGCAGTGTGCAATTAGAGACTTCAGCCATGATGTGATTACCTGCTCACTTCATGTGATATATCACTCTATAGTGTGCACTTAGAGACTTCAGCCATGATGTGATTACCTGCTCACTTCATGTGATATATCACTCTACAGTGTGCACTTAGAGACTTCAGCCATGATGTGATTACCTGCTCACTTCATGTGATATATCAATCTGCAGTGTGCACTTACAGACTTCAGCCATGATGTGATTACCTGCTCACTTCATGTGATATATCACTCTACAGTGTGCACTTACAGACTTCAGCCATGATGTGATTATGTGCTCACTTCATGTGATATATCACTCTGCAGTGTGCACTTACAGACCAACCATGATGTGATTACCTGCTCACTTCATGTGATATATCGCTCTGCAGTGTGCACTTAGAGACTTCAGCCATGATGTGATTATGTGCTCACTTCATGTGATATATCACTCTACAGTGTGCACTTACAGAGACTTCAGCCATGATGTGATTACCTGCTCACTTCATGTGATATATCACTCTGCAGTGTGCACTTGGAGACTTCAGCCATGACATGATTACGTGCTCACGTCATGTGATATATCACTCTGCAGTGTGCACTTACAGACTTCAGCCATGATGTGATTACCTGCTCACGTCATGTGATATATCACTCTGCAGTGTGCACTTACAAAGACTTCAGCCGACCTGGTGCCAGAGTGTCATCTCCATGGGGCCTATGTTGCAGTGCTCTCTGTTCCCTCTCCAAGCCCAGAATGCAGTGGGATGTGTCAGGCTGGTACTTGAATGTCACATCTGCAGAGAGGTTTATTAGTATGTAACCAGGTCATGACACAACACATGTGCACAGGCTGAATGTAGGCCCAGGTTGCTCGTTTTCTCTACCAGGCTGCTTGTATGTGAAGTGTAACTCATTGATTATATGGCAGAATTAGTTCATTTACAATGTTCAAGCAGTGAGTTATTGTCTATGGATTTGGCTGAAGATTGCCAACGTCTAACACATCGTTCTTTTGTGATTTGAGTGTGTGTGGTTCTGTATCCAGCTGCACCAAGTGTGGTGCTGTCTGTGGCTTATGGCAGTTTGTGAGTTAGTATTCTGGTTTGCCATGGGTCATCATTGTGCACTGGTGGGTGAACATCATGTATATATAGATTAACAGAGTGCCTGGGCATTACTTGCATATGTAGACAAGTGTTGATAGTATGGACAGACACATAGAGAGGAGGCAAGTTAGTAGATAGATATTGTGTAAACAAACAAACAAAATTGTACTTCAATAAGGTATAGTACTACCCTAACCTATTTAATCCTCAACATGGTCTTCACATTTCCTCTACATTTCTCAACATAATCTTCGCCAACAGTGGTACATTCATCCCATTGTTATTTCAAGGCCTCGAAGTCTGCAGTATTGAAGTTGTTGCTCTGCAGTCACACCTCACATTCAACCTCTGCATCATAATGTGGTTTCTGAGGAAAATGCAAAGAATACCATGGACAGACAGAAAAACCAATGACCAAGTCCTTCAATAAACAAATGAAGATCATAAACTGATTAGAGAAATTAGACGTAGACAGTCAAAATGTTTTGGGCATGTTATGAGAAGAAATGAATTGGAGAACTTGGTGACAACTGGCAAGATCGAAGGGGAAGACTGAGAAGTAAATACCTGGATGGCTTGGCCATGTGGCATGGTGGAGACAGAAACACAGAGCTGATCCATGACCCTGGTGATCGAGTGAGATGGCAAAACATGACCGCCCACACTTATCGGCATGGCACATGATGGATGGATGGATCATAAGGTGTGCTTGTAATGTCTAAACATTTGCCACCCTCATTGTTCATTGTCTCCCGAGTCACATCAGACTGCTTATGGTGTGGCATTATTGTTCTCAGGCAGAATGTCTCTAGTCAGTAGGTCTGGTATTTACTTTGGATTGCAACCCAAAGCTTCAGTAGAACTTTACACACCATGCAGCAGTTAGTCTCACCTTCCTTCTAGAAACAGGGCAACAGTGCTCATTGGGAGTCTCAAAGTATAACCCCTGCTGGTGGTAGACTTTGCATGTCATTGTTGAAGGTGAAGGATGATGTGATTGTTGAAGGTGAAGAATGATGTGATTCAGGATTGTCATGATAGACTTTAATTTATCCCCAGTAGCAATTCTGTTCAACATGTCTTCTCTTTCATCTTCCACAAAAGGGCAGGCCTATTTGGTTCATTTTGTGTTCCTTCAGTTGTCTTGACACTCATCATTGCCACAGTGACCATTTATACCTGCTGTCTGTATGCGACACGTAGCAGCCTGCTACCTAAACAAATTATGAAACTGCATGATGTTGCCACCAAATGATACCTTTCAAAGATGGCAGCTATCATTTCCAGCTTCCCCATATCAGTGTGCAGCATGACTTTCCCTCATATAATGATAATAAGAACAATTTGAATCAACAGTAAATAATGACAAGACATTTATAGTCAACTAGGACAAGCTCAGCAAAGGCAATGCAAGTTATGCGTTTATGAAAAGTATGCAGTTTAGCCATCATTGAAAACCAATCTTCAGACTCCATATAGGACACGGCAGGACGAAAAACATGTTAATAAACCAAAGATAGGAGATACTGGTGAATGGAACTGGAACTGGTAAAATGACAGCTAAACATTTTATGCAGGTGTGTCCAATATATGCAGAACAGAGAACACTATTTTGGCCTACACCCGCTCCATTTGAGGACAAACTATGTGGGATGTTTCAAACATGACAAAATCTTTGTCACTTCCTTCTATGTTTTCTAATCTCTCCCTTTCTTGTTCTCCCCTGCTTTCTACAGTGCTTTCTTTGGATATGTTCATGTTGACATCTTAAGGTGCACGAAGAAGTGGAAGAATAGGAAACTGTAGCAAATAGCATTTGCACATCTTTGTTTGATGCAGAATAGAAGGAAATGATGATGATGTGCCAGCATTTTCACCGTGCATCCTGAGAAGGAAAGCACGAAGCACAGAAAGTTGCTGTGTATAGGGTTGTGTAAATTACTTCTGTAAATGAATAGCATGTGGATTATCGTATGTAAAAAAATAAATGTAGTTATTAAATAAAGACACAGTGTTGTTTGATGCTGTGAGGTTTTATATGAGTGAGGTTTGTATATAATATACCTATATATGATAGATATAATAAGGGTTTGATATAGCAAGTTGTCTAAGGGCATCCCTAATGGGATGGATAATCACTCCCGAACAGCTTTTCAGAGGAACAATATAATTTGACTCGAAAAGCCCCCCACCATGAGAAAATTAGACTTTAATTCCTACACAGAATTTAGAAATGAATATGAAAGGTTCCTCTATAAGGTCTATATAGATCCTGGCAATTCGCCACAGCAACAGAGGAACTTGTTCCCTCCTCAATAATGTTGACAGTGTGCTCTTAGCCAACCACATGTGGATCTAACATTATGTGTATCAAAAGTGACAACAGTAGTTGACCAAAACATCAACAATGGAAGATACTTCACACAGTTGACCATAACCTTCACAATAACTGCACTCAACAACACCTGAACAAGACATTCACCATGAAATGTTTCCACAACAACTGGACAAGACGTTCACCATGAAATGTTCTCACAACAACTGGACAAGACATTCACCATGAAATGAAATGTTCTCACAACAACTGGACAAGACATTCACCATGAAATGAAATGTTCTCACAACAACTGGACAAGACATTCACCATGAAATGTTCTCACAACAACTGGACAAGACATTCACCATGAAATGAAATGTTCTCAAACAGCTGGACAAGACATTCACAATGAAATGGTCTCACAACAGCTGGACTGGACATTCACCATGAAATGCACTGAACAACAACCGAACAAACATTCACATTTCACTGTACTCCACAACAGTTGATTAAGACATCCACCAGGAATAAACTCAACCGTTTTCAACAACCCCCTTCTTTTTATTGGGACTGGTGGGGTCAAGTGAAGACCCGGGTTCCACCCAGTGAAAACAATATGCACTTCAACAAAATATACGCATTGTTACACATAAGTGAGAAAAACAACTAGGTACTTCACCCCAACCAAAAACCAGATTCCCAACCAAAAGGAAAAAGAACTCTCCTCTAACTTAACATAATCACAATCCATAAAAACCCCTTCAACAACAGACCTAATATAATTAATTAAGCCACAGCTATTAATGAGCTGAGGTAGAAATTACCCAAGAAGTATCCTTAATTCAGGCCTGAGGAATAATATGGTGGATTCCATGAACACGCAGTCGCCGCCCTGCTGAGGCAAACTGAGGCAAGGGGGTAATTTAATAGATAGGGTGTCCTCCTCGCGATGTCTTGAGGGTAATTTTCTAAAGCCGTGGCAACAATGTAGACAATCCCATCCAGTGCCATCAGCATTGGTAAATGATGATGTGGGTTTAGGCTGGTACTTCTAACCTGAAGTTACCGTAGTAATCATTGGAGTTTCCATATAAAAAGGAGTTGAAGTTTTGAGCTTTGGACTCCCATTTGGTTTTCCCAATTAAAGGCCTCTCCACCATCCCTTTCTCTGCTGATTAAAAAAAAAGAAGACTGCTATACATTTGTATGAAAATCATATGCCATAATCAAAGTATTAACAAACCTAAAAGGAGACTCAAGGAAATGGGGAGGAGAAGGGAGGGTGTTACTCATACACCAATCCCCTCATATTGGTGATGGAGTGTATTCCACTCAGATGGACAGTGGGTGATATATTCTCATTGCTTACCCTATTTTGTGATGGACACTGAGATCATTTGGTGAGTCAGGGACATCGTTATACAATCAACCAGCATGTTAATATACTAGTCTAAATAAGTCAAATTTCTCACAAGACTTAGACACAAAGAGACCTTGGCATTATGAGACAGACATCATATGGCAATCTTTATGCGATAGGTCTCATGAGACAGGCATCCTGAGACAAGTATCATGAGATAAATTTCATAAAACATGACTGCTTCTCTTCAGGCTTGTGGAAAACTGCCTAAGGTCCAGGTGTTATTGAAGATCTGCAATAGCTTTGCTTTGGCTTCTGTTCCTAGGTTCCTGATCATTTCATTGGAGATACCATCAGGTCCTGGTGGCTTTCTCATTTTCAGTTTTGATATGGCTAGCTCCAGTTCACTGTTTGTGATAGGTGCCTCCATGACCTCATGTAGTATGTCATTCTGTCCTGTATGTTGCAATTTCTCTCGAATCTCTTGTTGTTTCTCTGGACTAATTTCAATATTGTTATCTTGTGCGAATGAGTCCACAAAATGGTCAGCTGCTTGCTTTCCTGTTACGATGTTTCCGTCTTTATGTAGTGCAATTTTTGAGTTTCTCCCTTATCGATAAGGTGTTTTATTAGCTTCCACAACTTCCTTGTGTCTTTTTCAAAGTTCATCTTCGTGCCAGGGCATGCGGGAGTACAAGGAAATGAGCGGGCTGACAAGCTCGCAGGTAAGGCTACCGTGGAGAGCGGACGCGCCATGGACCAGGCTGACATTCTCAATGCTCTACGAGAAGTAAGACTTGCGAGAACCAAGTGATGACTGAATTTACAACCGTGGTCAGACTGCGAGAACTGCAAATTAAAAGAGGTGTGGCCAAACAAGAACACTACGAAGGAAGCCAAAGAAGATTGATAAACCACCACAGAACTGGTGTCGTGAGCCGCTACACGATGAGGAGGGGATCCGAGCACTTATGGACTGAATGGTTCGATGTGCAATGAGGATGATCTGTCGACTAACTAACTAACTTTTTCAAAGTTCAGGAACTCTGTTTTCTCATGCCAGCTTTTCCGTCTAGCCTGCAGCTGGGCCCTTTGAAATTTGGCTTTTGCGTGCTGGTATTTATTGTGGTGCTCTTGGCTGGGTGTGGCCTCTGCTTGCTTTCTACACACTTCCACATCATTATGCAACTGTTCCAGTTCACTACTCCAGTATGGTTTATAATGTTTACGGGCTCCTCTTAGTACTGTTTCTCGTGCTGCCTGTAGTATGCATTTCCTAAACTCTTCAACTACTTTATTTATGTCTTTCTCAGTGTTCAGGTGTCTAACCAGTATGCTGGTGCGATGTTTGTATATTGCCCAGTCTTCTTTCTTGTAGTTCCACCTTGAGAAAGTGCTGCTTTCACTTACAAGCCCATTTTCTACAATTAGAAAGACTGGCCGATGGTCACTGCCACCTAGCTGTTTCATACAATTCGTTTAATGTTCCACCCTAGGTCTGGTGAATGAAAAGCAAGGTCAGGTGTAGTTTTAGTGTGCCATGATACCCCTCCTAAAATCAGGGAAAGATAGTTCCATTGCCTCCAACTACAGACCAATTAGCCTCACCAGTTGTCTCTGCAAAACAATGGAGCGCATCATCAATCACAGACTGCAGTGGTACATTGAAAGTGAAAATATCCTTGTGCCACAACAGGCTGGCTTTAGGCACTGCTGCTCTACGGAAGATTAGACAACCTACCTCTCTCAAGAAATTGAGGATGCATTCCAAGAGAAGAAGCTAGTGCTTACTGCATGGAAATATCTGAAGAAAGCCTTTGACAAAGTCTGGAAAGAAGGTTTGATGAAGAAACTGAGAAACTGTAAAGTCAATGGAAGAATGTACAAATGGGTGAAAGCATACTTGCACAACAGAAGAGCCCGAGTACAGATAGACTGACTTAAGAGCAAGAAAGTACTATTGCGCCACAGTGTTCCCCAGGGCGGAGTTTTGTCCCCCACACTTTTTCTAATCTTCATCAATGATCTTGTTGCTAATCTACCGTATGGAATTTAAGCGGCAATGTACGCTGATGACCTGATTTTGTGGAGCACAAATGAACATGCATCAGTGGCCACCATATTGCTACAAAGAGCTAAAGATACTTTTGTTGCATGGGCGGATAGATGGTGTGTCGGCATAAACATTGACAAATGCAGCACCACCCTATTTACCCTCTCTCCGAAACAAAAGGCAGGGAGCATCCAGATAAATGGAACACCCCTAAGAGAATATAAAGAACCAACATACCTTGGAGTAACGTTTGATGCCAGGCTGACATGGAGAAAACACACCAAAAAAAGCCAGAAGGAAAATAGCCGTCCTGAGAAAGCTAGGTGAAACCACAAAGTTTATCAACAAAGCATACGGCCACACCTGGAATACGGGTTAACTGCGTGGTGTTCAGCATAAAAAAACCACACTACAAGAGCTGGACAGGGTGCAGAATCAAGCTCTTAGAGTTACCACAGGAGGGGTGAGATCAACCCCTATAGTGGAAATTGAGAAAATGGGGAGGACACAAGCACTGAGAGAGCGCAGAGATACGAAAACACTAATACAAGCACAAAAGTTCCTCATCTTGCCAGGCCACCCTATGAAGAACCGATTTGAAAACTTAGCTATGGGGCGGTTGAAAAGAAGTAGTTTTATCCACCAGGCGAAACGACTCTGCAGAGAAACTACCGATCTGCCCACAGTTGGTATCCTCCTGATAACTATTCCAGAGCGAACTCCATGGAAAGATGCACATAGACTATCACTACAAATCCAGACTAAAGTGCGAGGAATATTTGACAAGGAAGAACATAACAGTTTACAGCGCAGAACAGCCACTCTCAGCTTCCTTGATGACGAATACCCACAGGACCTCTGGATCCGAGTCTACACAGACAGGTCAGCACAAAATGCTGTCCGAAATGGAGGAGCGGGAGTGTACATAGAATACCCAAATAATACTAGGGACACGGCCAGAGTTCCGACAGGAAAGTACTGCCATATCTATGATGCTGAAATTGAGGTAAACAAGATAGCAGCAGAAAAATTACTAAATACCAACCATGGTACACAACCTGTGGTGCTGTTGACAGATGCAAAATCAGTACTCGAGACGCTCTTGTCTGGGAAATAGCCAGTACTAAGGACACTACTTTCTGAACTTAGCAGTCAGTATAAGGTCACCATGCAGTGGATACCATGCCACTGTGGAGTACCAAGAAACGACAGAGCTGATCAATTGGCTAAGGAAGGAGCAAAAGAAGAACAGCCTGATGTGCCCATTACATATCACCAAAAGAAAAGAATGATTAAATCAGTCAGAAGGCCACCAAAACCTGCTCAAGATGACTACCACGTTATGGACAGACCAGAACAAGTCATTATTCTACGCCTTAGAACAGACCACAACAGATTATGCAACCACGTGGATACAAAATTAAAGACTGGTGACTCAGCCATGTAGACGTGGTTTGGCGCCGCGGACAGCAGAGCACATACTCCAAGACTGCCCAAACTACAACATACCCAGGCATACCTTCTGGCCTAGAGAGACAACAGTGGAAGATAAACTCTATGGACCGCTGAGTGAACTAAAAATGACTGTTAGATTCTAACAGGAGACAACATTGCAGTTATATATATATTTCAAGCGAACGAAAGACAGATATGAGACAGATCGGAGACAGGCATCATTTACAACTGAAAGATGCAATATGTAATATATAATATAATTTGACCAATGGCCAGACCGATCACCAATCCCTATGGGTGGTACTTTGGTACATGGATGTCCTATCCCATCCGCACTCACATCGCATTGCCAGTCCTCCCCTCTCTCAGACTAGATTCAGTTCACAAGTTCTATCCTATATCACCATCAAATCATTTGTTCTATGCCTACTGGGTAACATTAGTATATTTTCCACAGTAGGTAAGGCAATATTTAATAAGCAATATGAAACAAAACACACATGAAAAACATGTTCTTCTCCCTGAATCATGACCTGAGCCATCAGATATATATTCAACAAACATAGCCAAGGTTTGAACATATATTGTCCTTTTCTGAACGCAGTTCATAACCCAAAATATGTTGCAAAGGAACAAATGCACCCAATTCAGAGATACATTGCATTCAAGACAAATCTGTAAGAGTGCCTTTAGCAATTCTCATGAACGTAAAATAGTCACAAGCTATCGCAGGAATTGTGTTATTCTGGCGTAAATTGCACGTCCTGCAAACATATGAGCATAATAAGGCGTCTTTCTTCTCACATGAGACGGTACTCATAAAACACACATCTCACTCCTTCAAACATTCTCAGCATATACAGGCAAAAGATCACATGTTACATCACACGTTCTGACTACAAGAGTGATACGACGTAGACTCACAAGAGTATTACTACAGTCAATTAAGAATGTGCGATGATATGCGTTTACAGAAAAGTTCCATGAAGCATTTAAAAAAATGCAGATATGCTCTGAGAGTGAGATACAGACATCAGGTATACCACATAATTCTTATAGCAGGCGGACGATAATCATGGTAATAAAGTATTCAGTGGTTTAGACATGACAGCCTGATAGAAAGCCACATTCAGTATAACTTCTCAATGAAGCTCTGATCTCACTTTCAGATTTCTTATACAAATACTCTGATATTTGTCTCTTTCACTAGGCACAACCACACATTTTTAAAAATGATTTATAGGCCTACTAGAGATACAGATGGTCTGTAAGGTGTGGAATGCGCCTGGCCCTGCACCAGCAGGGTTAGGATCGGCTAGCCTCTCCCAGGAGGGGTGAAGAGCGAAAATTAGTAGCCTGCCGATGACCCGCAGACTACACAAGCCAACCCCCACCTCCACGTGGTGCAGACCGGGCAACCATGACCGCGAGGTCATGGGCTAACGGAGCTATGGCTCGCCATAGGGGATGGACTCCCTGTGGTCAGATTAGTGTCCTAAACCTGCGACTGGCCTAGCAAGCCGGCAGGGGATCATCATACTGCTTGTAGAAAAACTAAGAAGTATAAACGGACTGGCCCAAACGGTTATCGACCCGGCAATGTTAATGGACTACGAGATAGATCAGCGATTCAAAATATAGGCACAATGAACGTCTGTGGTTTCAATAGTAAAGAAGAAGAGCTTATAGAAACAATGGAGGAGAGGAAAATTGGACTGATGGGAATAGCGGACACCAGAACAAAGGGGAAAGGATGCAAGGAGATCCACCGCAGTTACACGTTTGTTTACTCTGGAGTAGAACAGCAAGAAAGGGCAAGATACGGCGTGGGAATAGCCATCGAACCACGGCTAGCAAGAGGAATACTAGAAATAAAATATATATAAGAAAGAATCATAACAGTGAGAATAAAAGAACAAACAATTACAACATATGTACAGATATACGCACCATGTAATGCAAACAATAATGAGCAAGAATGCGACGACTTCTACGAAGACATACATGGCGTGCTAAATAAAATAGATAAGCAGGACAACATCATAGTTATGGGAGACTTCAATGCAAGACTAGGACATAACAGAGTGGGCATAGAAAAACATCTGGGGGTATTTGGAGATCAGCAAAATGAAAGGAATGATAACGGAAGTAGACTGATAGAGCTTTGCAGCCAACACGACTTCTATATAACAAACACATTCTATAAACATAAAGATTCACAAGTATAATACACCTGGTATAAATGGAAGGATCTGGATACTAAAAGCCAAATTGATTTTATATTAACAAGAAATAACAGAAAGAAATATATTAGATGCAAGGGCAGTGCCCAATTTCAGTATAAACACAAATCATAAAGCAGTCGTTGCCACAATAAGAACCATCGGAAGAAGAAATCAAAGAGCAGCAAAATACATGCCATGCGAATCAGTAAACTTTAAAAACCTTAAAGACGAGGCAGTAAGGGAAAATTATGAGAAAGAACTAACTGAACTCTTTGTAAAATTACCTACAGAAAGAAAAACAGTGGAAGAAAAATTGGAGATGTTCAAATCAAGCATTTTAAATACTGCAAAAATAACACGTGGAACTACGAAAGATCAGTAGTTACTTGGGTCCTAACTAAGTAGCAAATATGGATCCGGATCAATCTGATGACGTAGTTTTTACTATACGAAGCTCTTGGATCCATATTGATGACATCACAAACCGGATCCATTTCGGACCACATTTTTTCAAACATTGGCGGGTATTTTCTTGGGTCTGGTTGTCACTTCCGGTTGTCCTGTTGACTACTTACGGTCCGAGGGCACGCGGGCGGGCGGGGGCGGCGCGACGAGGCATGCCCCGGGCATGTGGTATACTTATATAGATAAGTAGACCAAATAGTTGCCGGACACCTGGGTTCGAGTCCCAGTGTGTGTGTGTGTGTGTGTGTGTGTGTGTGTGGTGTAATTCAGCCCCAGTCATGTAGATATCGAACCCTTTCGATGAGGAGATCGAAGTCCAATATGACAGAAAATGATTTATTCCATCTCTCGAGTTACCCCGAGTAGGTCAAGTAATGACCGCATGAATAAACTTTCCACAATGATAGTTAATTCGGTAGGAGTCCCTACCCATGTATCAACATTAAGTGCTTGGTGAAAATCTGGTTTAAAAATATACTAGCCGGGTATACATTATTATTAAAAATTAACCCTAAAACACATAATAAACGGCTAAATTTCTTGTATGTTTAGCGGAACATAGTGATGTCAATAAAAAAACAAAACTATTATTCTCAATTAATAACAACGATAGCTTACCAAGATAATCATAAAAATATGTAATGAAACACCACAAATAATGTCCCCTTTTTACAAACATAAATACAATTAACCAGGGGAGATTAATCGGGTCCCTTAGCTCAAGCATGGCTTGAGGAAAAGTGCTAAGAAATTGAAAGCCAACACAACAGTCAAAATACCAAATTAGTGCACAAACGAATTCAGGAACTTACTAATAAAAGAACAAGTACATCAACAGGGTGTCCAAAAACTGAAGATGGCAAAATCATAATAGAAAAAGACCAGATTCTACAGGTAAGGACAGATTATGTGAAGCACCTTTATGATGATAACAGAGACGAACAGTATGATATTAGATTTAATAATGAAGGACCGCCAATTTTGGAGATGGAGGTTCGAAATGCTCTTAAGCATATGAAAGCTGGCAAGGCCCCCGGTGCAGATAACATCACAACAGAAATGATTAAAGCTTTAGAAGAATTTGGAATAGATCAAGTCACCAGACTGCTGAACACATTATATGATACTGGAGATATACCTCCTGAATTATGTAACTCTATATTTATTGCAATCCCAAAGAAATCAGGAACCTTGGAATGTGATCAACATAGAACAATTAGTATAATGAGTCACATCACAAAGATTTTGCTAAGAATTATCATGCAAAGAATGAGGAAGAAGATACAACCTGAAATAGGGGAAGAACAATGTGGGTTTGTAGAAGGAAAGGGTACAGTAAATGCTGTGTATATGCTGCGAACAGTTATTGAACGTGCTATAGAAGTAAACAAGGATATACATCTTTGCTTTATTGACTATACAAAGGCTTTTGATAGCGTTAGACATGTCAGCATGGTGGATATGCTTGCAGATCTACAAATTGATGGGAAAGACATTAGACTTATAAAAAACATATATTGGAAACAACAAGCTGCAATAAGGATTGATAATGAAGTGGGACAGTATCAGCCAATTAAGAGAGGTGTTAGGCAGGGATGTGTGATGTCTCCAGATCTTTTTTCCCTGTACAGTGAAAATATTTTCAGAAATGTAGAGGATATAAATGGAATCAGCATTGGAGGACGGAACATCAATAACATTAGATATTCAGATGATACAGTATTAATTGCAGACAATGCGCAGGACCTGCAACAATTAGTAGATGCGGTTGTTGTACACAGTGAGCAACTGGGGTTAGAATTAAATTGTAAAAAGACTCAGGTTATGGTCGTCAGTAGGAAGGAAGAAGTGCCACAATGTAATATACGAGTAAATGGAAATATTCTTCAACAAGTGAATCGGTACAATTATCTTGGAACAGTTATAACATCTGATGGGAGATGCCTTGAAGAGATTAGAACAAGAATCGCCATGGCGAAAGTAGCCTTTAGCAAGATGAAAAACATTCTGACCAATAAAAAGATGTCAATTGAAACGAGAAAAAGAGTGTTGAGGGGATACATAGAACCTGTTCTTTTGTATGGATGTGAAACTTGGACAATGAGCAGTCAAGCTGAAAAGCATCTGATGGCTGCAGAAATGTGGTTTCTGAGGAAAATGCAAAGAATACCATGGACAGACAGAAAAACCAATGACCAAGTACTACAGGAGACAAATGAACATCGTAGACTGATTAGAGAAATTAGACGTAGACAGTCAAAATGTTTTGGACATGTTATGAGAAGAAATGGATTGGAGAACTTAGTGACAACTGGCAAGATCGAGGGGAACAGACCAAGAGGAAGACCGAGAGAAAAATACCTGGATGGCTTGGCCACATGGCATGGACGAGACAGGAACACTGAGCTGATCCACGACACTGGTGATCGAGTGAAATGGCGAGTCATGACCGCCCACGCTTTCCGGCATGGCACATGATTGATTGATTGATTAGCTCAACCAGAATTGTCTCCCCCTGAGCGCACAGGTAAAGGTCACCCGCTGAGCCCACCATGGCCCGTGAGAAATATAATAACCGCGGCCAGCGGGTACTGATAAGCTGTGAAGATAAACACGCCCACTGAGGCGCTCTGGCTGATCGTTAACATAATTGCCATGCAGTGATCAGTCACGAAAGAGAGGAAAATCTTGCGTTTAAGATTGGAAAAGTTAAGTCGGCTATTTAAAATAAAATTTCACCACAAATATGTATATTTGTTATAAAGATGATTCTTCTGATTGAAATAAAGCAAAAGCCTATAAATCTACTTCGACCAAACATACGCTGAGAAATCGTCTATACCTCCAAGTAGACTATAAACATATAAGCAAAAACAGCATCATGTGCCAGGTCGACTTGCGTAGGGCGAGCATGTCTATTTTTAATGTGTCGACAACGCATTAAACTATACCGGTGTAAAGCGCTCTCATGTCATTTTGAACAAATGTGGTCTATGGTCTAGCCTCATTGTACTCCTAGGTAGCTGAAGGCCTGACCATTCATCATCAGCTAATGCTATCAACACCATCATTATGTATAAATGCGTGTGCGTGCTATCAATTACAGGACATCGCAGTCAGTCCCAGTATTCTGTGGAGTGTCGGGTTTGCTGAGCAAGATTGGTGTTGTCACTAAATCCTTGTGCTTGTGCGTTGTTTTAAGTGTGATATTAATTACCAAAACTCTGTTGCAACCCAATTGCAGCGTTAAATAAACCATGAAACTTTAGTTACTTCTCAATTTCTTTACAGTTCATTGTATCGTACAAAGTATATTTGTGAGTAATTACAATTACAATTAACACAGGTTAACTTTAGTGGGAACTAGTAAGGATGGGTGAAATCACATGGGAAATTGATGAACTTCTCCCATGGTGATGACCCAGATTCTCCAGTTCTTCCAGGGAACCCTTTCTTTATTCTATATATTGTCCTTCTGGACCTTAGTGGAATCAAGGGGACTTTTGGGGGCTGTGAGCTAATTGGGTTCTTTTCACTTACTGGTGTGTTTTCTAACTTATCCGGGACTTCCCTAGACCTGCCAAAGTTCTTTATAGTCAAAGTTCAATACCAAGACTATTACACACGATTAGGAATTAGTCCCAGGCCTCTAGCTAAAGTAGACTACGGGGGATGCACATATCGCTACTGATTCCTACCACGATTTCCGCCCTTTACGGATTACCTTATAGAATATGGGCTCCATGCCGGGATATTTGAACCTATCTAGACCCCTAGAAATTGTGGATCATTGATTTTGTTTAAAAATTCATGTGACCTTTTTACATTTGTGACTTTGGTCCAGTATTAGAGGTTTGAGAATTAATAACTATTGCGACTTTGTCACATAACTTCTGAAGTTTATAGAGGCACCTCACTATTAGGATTTCTATATCAGAGTTAATTTTCAAGTAATGAACTAGTGTTTGTGTCTAACTTATAATAAAATGTGTCTTTTTCCTGTGGAAATGAATTGTCCTCTACATTTGGGGATTTTCTACACAAATTCACAATTTTTTGAATTCTGTTTGAGAAATTGAACTTGCAGGATTTTATCACTTTTATTGGGAATTCCCTATCATGGTGTAAATCTTTGTTTTGCGGATGCTCTTTCTGAAATTGGAGGAACTCTGTGAGTGTTTGTTATATACCCTTTGCCTCTGACATATCCAGATTAGGTAAGAGGAATATTTTAAGATTGCTAATATTCCACTGTCGATTTACCCCATTTGGTTGATGTTATAGGAACTACCTACATTTTTGATGGAATTAGTTAGCTATTGCATGTTTATATAGTGCATGTTCTGCTATATATTTCTAGATCCAAGAATGATAAGCTTACACGGGCCAGGGAGGACTGCACTTAGTTTTTTTGGCTTAGCTATAAAACTTATTAAAAACATGGCTGATTCCGCTAAGTTCCGTTTCAAAATAATGGATATAGGTAGACAATGTGGGCTGGAAGAGCAAGTTCTTGCCAAATTCGTCTCAGACGAATTTGATAAGCACGAAAAGCTTCACTCAGACTGGCCCATAAGGAGAAACAACTTCAGGCTGATTTAGCCCATAAGGAGAAGCAACTTCAGGCTGAATTAGCTGAGAAGGAGAAGGAACGCCTGCAGACATATGAATTAGAGGAGAAAAAGCCCCAGGCTGAGACAGCAGAGAGGGAGAGGAGATTAGAGGCTGAACTAAGAGATAAGGAAAGGGATCATCAACACCAGTTGGAGTTGAAAAGAATGGAAACTGATCTGGAGATCCGGAGATGAGAGGGAGGAGTTATTCCCACACCCTCCATCTCACTCGGTGGTCCCGTAACAGAAGTACATCAAGATGTATCCTACCTTCATTCTGGAGCTATGTCCTTTCCTCTGGAACCATTTAATGAAAAAGCAGACAACATAGAGGCATTTTTGTCACGCTATGAGCTTATGTGCGTCAGTTATGGTCCCGAGGAGGAAAAATGGGCTACAAAACTCTCACAAGCTTTGAGAGGGAATGCATATGACGTGTTCTCTCGTCTTACACGTGAAGAGAAACAAGATTATGTTACACTCAAAAAGGCACTTTTAAGCAGGTTTGAAGTCGATGGCGACACTTATAAACGCAAATTCAAATAAGCAAGGCAGGGGCCTGGCGAAAGCTACGCTAAGCTAGTATAAAGATTAAAATCTTACATACAAAAATGGGCCTACTTAGGTAAAATTGAGGAAACCTACAAGGGAATTAGGGAAATGGTCATTATTGACCAGCTTTGAGAAAAGATGTCCACATATATGAAAACATTCCTGACACAACATGGGACAGACAGGATGGAAACTACCATCATCCTGGCAGAGAGATTAGAGAAATCTCAGAGGGAGATTGGGGGAAAGGGTAAGTCGGCGAGCGTCCTCCCTCCAAATAAAACTCCGCAGTCTAAGGAAAGTGATAGCACTTTAATCACCAAGAAATCTGGGAAATCCAAAAGCCCCACTCAAAATTCAGCCCAGACTACACTGAAGGAGGGAAAACCATACTGTACATTTTGTAAGGTCACAGGCCACCACACCAAGGTTTGTATGAAGAAGCCCCCCTCAACAAACAGCTGCATGTTTGGCCAGCCGGAACCAGAAGAGGGTGAACACTGATGAACCGTCTGGATGGGCACCTCATAAAGACACATTATCTCGCCTTCCAGTTGTTGAATCCATATTGCTAAATGGATTTGAGACTACCTGTCTCTATGATACAGGTCTGCATTATGACTATTGTTTCATCTTCCCTTGTTCACCCGGAACAGGTGACGGAGGAGATTGTTAAATTACAGGGACCCCTGAAGAGTTCAGTCACGATGTCTCTTCTGGTTGCAAAGGTGAGCAGAGCATCTCGTTATGTCACTGGACAATCAAGGCGGCGGTCTTGGAAGATCCTATTTATCCTGTAATGTTGGGATGTAGATACGTATTTCTAGGATTTCTACTCAACCTGTGGTAGTGTCTGCAATGACGACCAGATCCCAGACGAAGAAGACTCCGGAAACAACTACACCAAGATAGCTAGCACTGAGGAGCTGAGGCGAGCACAAGAGGCCGACAGCATCTTGAAACCCTGCTTCAGAAAATTGCCCAAATCACATTTACCTTTGCAAAAGGGTGATCTGTACCTGAAGTCTGGTCTTCTCTATAGAAGCACTGGCAGAGCTGGACAAGAGTATGTGCAACTCGCCGTACCAACTCTATATAGGAATCAGATCCTTGAAATGGGCCATAGTTTACCGTTCAGTGCGCATATGGGCATCAATGAAACTACATAGCGAATTGCCTCGCACTACTTCTCGCCAGGAATGAATGCTGATATTCAACGTTTTGTGAAATTATGCCCAGTGTCAGAAGGTCTCTCCAAAACACTGGACAATACCAGCTACATTGGGTGAGTTGCTAAACACTTTGACTCCTTTGAGAAGGCAGCGGTGGACATTATCGGACACCTCAATGCCACGAAGAGGAATCGATACACATTAACGCTAGTGGACACAACTACGATGTGGGCCGAAGCGGTTCCTATGCCATCCTGTGACTCCAAGCATGTCGCAGAGGCATTATTATAAATATTCACTCGTCTAGGATTTCCACTTCAAATCCTGACAGACAACGGATCTTGGTTTCTAGGGAAACTTATGGAGGTGTTCAGATTCTTTCATTCTTACCGTATCTTCAGTTCTCTGTATTTCTCGCAGTCGAATGGACTTGTGGAATGGTACCCTGATTAGTATCCTGAGGAAGATTGCCCAGGAGAAGACAGAGGATTCGGATTTGTATCTACCCGCGGCTCTATTCACCTATAGGGAAGTACCCCATAACTCAACAGGTAACGCTCCAGCAACATTGTTGTTTGGACGACCAATCAAGGGACCATTAGAAGCGTTACTTCAAACCTGGACCGATAATCAAACAGACGATACAGGTGTTACTGCATCGACTTATGTTGCCGAGTTGAAAAACCATTTACACCATAGTTGGAAACAAACGAATGTCAATCTACATCAAGCAAGATGAAGAATTGCACGTTACTTCAACAGGAAGGCAAAAGATCGAGAGCTTGAAATAGCAGAGAAGGTGATGCTGTTGCTTCCGACAAGTCAGAATAAACTGCAAATATGTTGGACAGGACCATATGTAGTGGCGGAGAAAATCTCTCATACAAACTACACAATTTCTGTCAAAGGCAAGAAGAAATTTCACATAAACCGTTTGAAGAAACGTTTGAAGTCACATGTGTAACTTTCTCTGGTAACATTGAAAAATACCCTCTTGCCTGGGCAAATATTCAGTCACCCTTTTTGTCAGGCACAGTGAAGTGCACAGTGCTGAACAACCCTTACTGTGACCTTATCATTGGTAACTTACCTGATGTAACAGATTACTCTGATAAAGAAATTAAAGCTGTGTATGAAACCAACACCCAAGAAAACAAGATGTCGGAGACAACACCACAAGAAAAACAAAACGAAATTTGAACCGACAGAATGCAAATTTTATTCATATTTTTACTATGATTTATAGAGTTGTTTATTTTCTCGTTTGTTTATGATAATGTGGTGTTATCAGTGTAAATACTACATTCATGCACAACCATTATGGGAACATAAAGTGGCAAGGAGAAGGCACGCATCAAGATATTTAGAAGAGATTTCTACTTTACTTGATGTGACAACTTCCTTGAGCTCTCCTGATCTATCGGATAACTTTCATTCTCCACCCCTAGGGAGTATTTTGAGCCAATTTCTGGTTTTCTAGATAGTCGGTCTCATTGAAGTGGGTATTTTTTTCCCATATCAAAATTATATTTACCACAATTCCCATGACATGTCCTGGTACCCATTTTAGGCCCTTTCAACCAGTGAAGCAAAGTGAATTGGAATAATCCACCACGATGAGAATGAACCCATGACTACCAGGTTGTGTTAAGTCTTCACACATTCTAGACCAAAACGTGAGGTGAGGGGGTTAGTTCCCATCCCCATCAACTCTCTTTCCCAGACAATTCTAAAAACAAATTGTTGCGAGGCTGGATCAACCCCCAAGACATTATCCTGCCTCTGCCAAAGATTTAACCCGGACCTGTCTTAGCAGGCAGGCATCGAACATGTGGAAACTAATCACCAAAAGACATGTAATGTAAGCACGTATGACATCTTTACCACCGTCCAACAGACACATGATCATAGTCGCTTAAAAGTCGACAGGGTCGACTTCATTGCACCGGGTTTTATCCCACATGGCTCAGTCTCTTTCCGCAGCACGGAAAGCATCACACAAAGAACGAACTCCGTAGCGCTAACGACGACCCATAGGAGTCTCTGAAAAATTTAACTCGTGAACCGAAGGACATGGCCCGGAATCGAAACCACAACCTTCGGAGCCCGAGTTAAACGACTTGACCACTTCGCCCCGAAGACTCTAAATGAACATAGTATATACACTCACTTCACGTCCGATAACACAAAGACAAAATGCAGGCTGTGATGTGTAATGATGTACAGTTTATTCAACTTTATCTATTCCATATTCTTCTAAAGCATTAGTAATGTCTGTTGTGATGCTGTCTGAACCGGGGGTCTTGCCAGTTTTCATATAGTTAAGATCATTCTGAACCACCTTCTTCAAGATTGATGGTCCTTCATTATTATTTTGAATATCATACTGTCCTTCTCTGTTATCATCATAAAGGTTTTTCACATGATCTGACCATACATGTAAAATCTGATCTTTTTCTATTATGATATTTCCATCTTTTGTCTTTAGGTTTAGATCATTTGTCTTTAGGTCTTTGATTAGTAAGCTTCTAAATTCTTTTGTGCATTAATTTGGTATTTTTACTTTTGTGTTGTTTTTCAATTTCTATGCAATTTTTTCTCAAGCCATGCTTCTTGTGCCTCCCTACAAAACATTCTGACGTTTCTGTGAATTTCTTCATATTTGGCAAGATTATTTTTGTTCTGTCTTCTTCTTTCCATTAGTTGTAAAATTTCTTTAGTCAACCATGTCTTACGACCCACTTTCTTTAATTTTGGAAGTTTTATCTGCAAGAGTGTTTTTCTCTTGAAATAGGATCTCTAGATCAGATGATATATCAGATTTGTTCTTTACTTCTATGTTAAAATTATGTTGCATTTCTTTTTCAGTTTTCAATTTTCACAAATCATATTTAGTGTTTCCTGTTGTATACATGACTTTCTTTAACTTTACCTTCAATGTGCCTGCAATTAATCTGTGATCACTGTAACAGTCTGCATTGGGAACTGTTTTTACGACTGTTAACGCATTTCAAAACCTTAATAAGGATGTAATCCATCTTGTTTTTAACCCTGCAGTCTGGACTCCTCCATGTCCATAATCTTTTAGGATGCTGTTTGAACCAAGTGTTTCCATCAACCATGTCTTGTTCGTTTACCCATTCTACAAATTTGTATCCTCTTTCGTTCTCCCAAACCATGGTTGCCTACACTGCATCCATCGCCTTGATTTTCTACTTTTGCGTTGAAATCACCCATTATGATATTTCAGATTTTTTTACAGTTCTTCAAAGCAGACACCTTGTCATTATACAATTCCTCTATACTTTCTTCACTGCATTCACTTGTTGGAGCATATATTTGAATGACATTTATTTTAAAATGTCTTCCGTTTAATTTTACTAATAGAACTCTATCTGACACTAACCAATATCCTTTAACAGAATTTGATGTTTGCAGATCCAATATAATGGCTACACCTCTTTGTCGTTCTTCTCCCCAGAATAAATAATCTTACAATCCTCTTCTGTCTTGATCCCTGCCCCCTTCCATCTTGTTTCACACATTCCCAATATATTAATCTTCTCTCTTTCAATTTCTTGCTTGACGTTTTCTAATTTTCCAACTGCACTCACTGTTCTAACATTCCTAGTTCCTATTTTCAATGAAAGTAATCTTTTGCACTCAGTAGCCTGCAGATGGTCTGTAGTTATCTGGTGCACATGACTATCCCTACCGGGCGAGGTTGCACCCATTTACGCCATTTTTCTGATGTTCGATGAGACCGCAAAATATAACTTTCTTGACATCTGTAAAGAAGGTAGTTTGCCATTGTTTTCCTTCTTAGCAGTGACCATACTGGTCAATAACGGTAGCCATTGTCTCCCCAAAAAAGAGATCCTCTGCCTACCGTCGTGAAGATGGCATCCACAACCTACAACTATCTGTCGGCTGCTTCATCCACCACCTGCACCCATGGCTTCACGTAACCCTGATCGGGAGGCTAAACGGGTATTCCACCTTGCCCAAGGGTGTCCTATAGGCTAGCGAAGGGAAGGAGGCGCTTTACTTGTCCTTTGATAGAGAATCCCCTACCCCGCCACAATATGTGATCCAAATTTACAGTTTTTGGCACTGAATCGGTTTAGTACACAACCCTTTTCCATGCTTTGAGGCGTATTGGGTATATGGTGCTAGACTATTGTTATTATACATTATTAGACAATCGGTTTGTGATGTGGTCAAAATCAGATCGGCAGCCTATACTTCCAGAACATTTTCTTTAGTCCATTTTAGGCTGTGGCGACCTGGGAGCCAGGGCCGAATATTTTTTAAAATCCCAGCCTCGAATAGCATACAAGCACATAACCACTGTATCAGCAGGCAGACGTTTCAGTAATTGCGCCATCGCATGATCGCGTGTTAGTTGACCGGCTCATCAGCTGCTTAGCTTCGTTTTTGGAGCCAATATTCCCACACATGTTAACACACAAATGGGCACAAGTGACTTGTAGAAATGTTAGAATGGAATACGCACCATATGTGATACTTAATCTGAAATATTTAAGTTATGAGAAGAAATAAACTGGAGAACTTGGTGACAACCAGGTGTGACACACTCATCTCAAAAGAGGAACAAAGAAGAGGATTAGGAAACTTGACAGCCAGCCTTTGTTGAAGCAGTTGATGAAATGTTCTCCACTTTCATTGACCTTACCAGGCTTTTGATACAGTCAGCAGAGAAGGACTGTGGAAGATTATAGCGAAATATGGCTGTCCACGAAAGTTTGTCCAAATAGTGCGGTTATTTCATGATGGTATGCAGGCAAGAGTACAGGAAAATGGTGAACTGTCTGAGCCCTTTTCTGTCACTAATGGAGTGAAGCAAGGATGTGTCTTGGCACCGGCTGACTAGGTCAGTGAGACAGGGATGTCCGATATCCCGATTACTGTTAAGTTGTTGCCCTAGAGCCACTACTAGAAAAAATACGATAGGACACCAACTGACTGAGATGAAGAAGGAAAATGAAGAAATCCTACAAACCATTAAATCAGAGAGAGAACTACTAAAAGCTGAAATGGAATTAATCCGAAATAAACCAGCAGAAGCCACGGAAAAGACGACAGAGAAACCGCAAGATGAAACCCAACAAAAGACGGAGGCAGAACCGCAAGACAAAGCCAGCAGCCCAACCACGATGCCCGAGAATGTCAAGAGGACAAGAATAAACCATCAGACCTCTGAAGAAAACCGAGATGAGTACCACAACGACGACATGGAGGACACCTCGTCGCTCCGAGCATATTCCTGGGAGGATGTCGCAGAAATAGACAGAAAATTGGAACTCAAGAAAATGGAACTCAAAGGACTCAAGGAAGAAAAGAAACTCAAGGGGAAACCAATGTGCCGCCAGACCTCTGAAGAAAACCTAGAGGAACACCATGACGACGGCACAGTGTACCCACCACCACCTCCCTTGGAGGAGCTCCTCGCGGAGAAAGCAAAAGAGGAACTCAGGTGCAAAGAATTCATAAGGGGCAAAGGAAGACAAATAAAACAAGAAATTCAAGGGGAAACTAAGGCACGACCAGACCCCTGTAAAATACCTGGATATATACTATGACGAACACAATGAGTCGTACTATATAGAAGGCAGATGGATCATCCCGTGGTTGACCACGGAGGAAGAAATCACAGCAGAAACTCAAACTTGATAGGGAAAAAAGGTGCATGGAGGAAAATGAAAACATCAAAAAGCTGCTACAGAAAATACACCAAAAAGGAGGCAAAAAGACCAAATAAAAAGTCCTTATAAGGACTGCAACCAGTCAAGCCAAACGAACCAGCAGCCTTCAATAACCAAAGAAACCAGAAGAGGAAACGGGAACAAAGGACAACCGCCGACCAATCCCCCAGCTGACACCACAGACACAAAAGCTGATATAACCAGTCCTAGTCAGGACTAACTCACAAGAACACACAAGACAGAAACAGGAGTAAACCCACATAAACCACAGACCTCAACACTAACCAAGGCTAAAAGAAGCAGGTTGAACGAGGCCGAATTTGGAATTTTTGTTTTTGAATCAAGCAAGCAACCAATGTCAGGGGTCAGATAAGGGTAACCCGGGAAGGTTAACCCGGTCAACAAATGCCCGCAGAAGTCAGATGTGTCGGCCTAACGGCGCAAGAACGCAGCTCTGCTGTAAACAGGCACAACGCAATCACATCCGAAAAAATACTCCGGATGAACAAAGAAGAAGATAAGGGTAAGCAAAAGCTGCGTGTTATGCGAACGACAAAGGAGGGATTCCCCCCCCCCCCCCCCCCCCCGAACATCACAACCAAAATACAAGCCTTTAGGATCAAATATGTAGGACACGAACACTTCCTACACAAGTAAACACACAAAATATACAAGCATTTACCTTAAATTACAAGCAACCCCAGCACATTTCAGAATCAAGAGGGAACATATATATTTCCTGACAAAAAAAAAATGTTTTGCATATCCTTTACAGGACATTGCTGTCAACATCAGCATCTTTCAGCTGTATGTTGATTTCTTGGCAAGATTACGCTCAGTAGCTTGCCACTGCTTTCTGAGCGGCCGGCTCACATACCCCGTAAGTTACCGACGCGATTCGAACCACTGCTGATTCTCACCGTCATCACGTTACCTACGAGAGTATATGAGATTATGGATCCATTGATCCACTGGCGCCCTACGTGTGTCAGACCTTCCAAGCTAGGACACGGTATTCAGATGAGTACATTTAATTTTAATTAGTTTAATAGTTTAATATTGTCATAGTGTGTTTCATGTAGTTTTGTGTTGGTTTGTATTTGTTTGTCCTGTGCTGACGAAGGCTTTGGCCGCAACGTCCAATTTGTCTCTTGTAGTCGTGTTTTAGTAAAGCTCACAATCTACTTCTCGTTTATTTGGGTGATTAATTCATTGCCAATGAGATTATGGAGAAAAGTCGCTAACCTCTAGGTCAGGAAGCCAGCATTTCCTAACAGATTATACCAAAACTTTCTCCAATCATCACAACAAGCAGATTACTCCAAAAACAGGAGAGATTATCTATCAACTCATCTATTATCTCTCTGTTATCTCAGTGCTTGTGTCCTCCCCATCTCCACTACAGTTGATTTAATCCATCTGTAATGACCTTACTTGCTTGATTTTGCACCATGTCCAGCTCTTGTAGTTTTGTTTTTGATGCTGAATACCAAGCATCAGACCAATATTCCAATTGTGGTCGCATATCTTGTTGATAAGATCTTTTAGGTATTTTCCCACTGGCTTCCCTGATGGTTCCACTTAGTTTTCATGGGATGGCTATCTTCCTTCTGGCTTTTGTTGCTGCCTTGATGTACTTGTTCCATGTCAGCATGTCATCACATGTGACTCCGAGGTTTCTGGGTGTTTATGTTCTCTTTCATGGTATTCCATTTAATTGGATGAGGCATATTTTTTGTTTTGAGAACAGGGTGAAGAGAGTGGTGCTACAATTGTCTGACACACCATCTACTTGCCCTTGCAGCAAATACACATACAGCTCTTTGCAGCAGTCTGGTGGTCACTGTTGCATGTTCATTTGTGCATCATAGTACCAGGTCATCAGCACACATTGCTACTTTAATTCAATGTGGTAGTTTGGCACTAGGTCGCTGATGTAGATTATGAAAAATGGGGTGTGGCAGACCAGGACATCTTGCAGTAGACATTTCTTGCACTTGAGTATCATCATCATCATCAAGTGCCCTGCCAGCTGGCGTAGGTGTTCATGGCTCTCCACAGATCTCGGGCTTTGGTTTTCTGGATCAACTCTGCTGCTGATATTCCTCCGTACCACTGTCTCAATCCTTCCAGCATCATTTCTCTTGGTCTGCCTCTGCCTCTCTTCCCCTCGATCTTTCCAGTTGTCACGATGTTCTCCAATGCCTCTCTTCTCATTACATGACCAAAGACAGTTGTTTGTCTCTTTCTTATTGTTGTATATAGTGTTCTAGTTTCACTAGCCTGTTTCAGGCAGTCGTCATTAGTTACTCTGGCAGTCCAAGGAATTCTCAACATTCGTCTCAGGAACCACATCTCTGTTGCTTCTAATTTCTTCTTAATTTGTTCATTTACATTCCAAGATTCACTGCCATACAGCAAAACTGGTTCTACATAGCATTTCAGCTCTCTCTTTCTTACACTCAGTGATAGTAACTTATTGCATAAGATACTCTTCATTTTCTGAAATGCAGCCATTGCCTGCCCTATTCTGCTCTTAATCTCTGTTGTACATCTTCCATCTGATGTTATAAGTGCCCCTAGGTATCTAAAATTATCCACTTGGTTAAGAACTTTTCCTTCTATTTCTATTTCAAATCCCGAAACAACCACATAATCAATTGATTATTGCTCACTGGATTTAGGAGGCCTGGTGTTCCTTGCCAGTGAGAAGTCCTGATCGTTCGGGTCCCATCGATTGACGGACGTCGGTCGCGGCGATTGGGCAATCTTGAGCATAGCCTACGATGGGTAGCGTTGTGGTATTCTGTTGTGATAATTTGGTGTGTCCAGTGTGTGCCGCGTGGTTACACACCCGCTTCACACGCGTGATCTGGGACTGTTTCCGGATCCGGTCAGGGATATGCACTACTGACGAGCTCAAATGAGGGCGAAACTCGAGTATAGTGCTTCCATATTGACGTGGATAGGCCTTAGGTTCATACCAGAATGCGATCGGCGTTGCCAGTAGTGGGTTGTGCTCAATATTTAAATTTCAAATCCCGAAACAACCACATAATCTATTTCTATGTCACATTTTGGTGTCACCATTTTCTTTGATATCACCATTGTTACTGTTTTCTTGATAATCAAGGAGAGTCCTTTCCTTGCACTCTCTGTTACTACAGTGTCCAACAATTGTTGTAGGTCTGTTGATTTATCTGCCACCAATACTGTGTCATCTGCATAGCGTATATTGTTTATATTATAACCTCCAACTAGTATTCCTGACATCTCTTTGATCTCTCATTATTACTTCGCTATATAGGGAGAAGAGCTCTGATGACAAGACACACCCCTGTCGTACTCCTAGCTTTATCTGTTCGTAACTACCCTATTTATTTCCCATTTTAATTGCTGCTACTTGGTTCCAGTAAATATTCTTTATTATTCTTAAATCTTTCCCATCAATGTTGATATCTTCCAACATTTTAATCAGCTTATCATGTTTTACTTTATCAAATGCCTTAGTATAATCTATGAAGCATAAATATATGTCTTTCTGTTTCTCAATTGACCTTTCTATTAGTGTCCATAATGTATATATTGCATTGTTTGTGCCCTTTCCCTCCACAAATCCATACTGTTCTTCACTAATTTCTATTTTTATTTTCTTTCTGGTTCTTCTCATTATGATTCTGAGCAGAAGCTTAGTGATATGGTTTATGATGTTAATTGTCTGAAAATCTTCACATTCAATTGCTCCTGGTCTTTTTGATATAGCTATAAATACAAATTTCAGCATATCACTGGGTAGATATCCACTGCTGTAAATATCATTTAACATTTTGGTTAATATATCTACTCCAAATTCTCCCGGCTCATCTGTTGTGTAACACTTTCACCCATTTGTATATTCTTCCATTCACTTCACAGTTGTTTCATAAAATCGACCTCCCAGACGTTGTTAAAAGCTTTGCTTAAATATAGATGCAAGTTCTTAAGGAAAAACATCCTTTCAGCAAGAGTCCACTGGGTAAGGAAAGCACAGAATTCCAAAAGCTGAACACAAAAAGAAAATGCGCCAAGTCATTCAGAAAGCACTGAGCCACGTAATTGGACTGCCAAAACCTTGAACAGTCACAATGAAAGTCGCTATTACATGGAATCTACCATATTAGGAAGCACAACAAAGATGCGTGACTGCTACAGAAAAGATATAACTCCACAGGCAGATAACACAGCTCCCAAAAGAAGCCCAACAAATAGCCACTGGTGTCAAACATGAGCAGACTATACACATACTCGAAGAGATGAAGAAAGTGCAACAAAACATTTGACAGTTAATCATGTCCAATAGCTGGTTTCAGCTCAGAAAACTGTTTTTAAAATGCAAAATTGTCATTTGCATTCATAAATAATTTTCGTGGCACATATACACATCAATGTATAAATATCTACAATATCATTGGTAGCTACAATATATGAGCCTAACATTACACCCACAGTATTTGGCATGTAAATTGGCGTATCTCATTTGTTAGTTGAGAAAACTGTTTGAAAATAGTAGAGAGCATGTGAGAGTGGCAGTAAGAGTATACACAGGTGAAATGAGAAGGCAGACGTGGATATGAAACAATAAACACAATGTTAGGGACAACAGTGCTATGGTGTTTACTTATAGATTTTTTCTTCTGGATGACAGAAGGAATGGAGATTTCCTGGTTCTAATTATGCTGAGAGAAGCTTAAGAGCAACCACCCCCATTTAAAAAAAAAAGAAACCAAGCATGTATAACATAAGAAATTTAAACATAAAAATATATGATTTTTATTCTGTTGACATTAAGTATGAAGACAGGAAATGACAAAATGCATTCATGTCTGCAAACACTGATAGGTGTTTGCCAATTGTGCTTCATGAGGTAAAACAAAATAAAGACAGATAAATGGAAATCATCAACAGAAAATGTTCTAAAAAGTAGTTTTAACTGTTCATTATGTTAGCAGAGTGGAATATAATGTACAGCAGTAGAATTTATTGTGTGTGTAACAAAATCTAAGTACCATAACAGTGTCCAGTTAACTATTATTTAATAGTCAAATACATTGCATAAAAGATATACACACATGTATGTGTGTGAACATGTGTGTTTATGTGTGTGAGAGAGGGAGAGGGAGAGAGAGAGAGAGAGAGAGAGAGAGAGAGAGAGAGAGAGAGAGAGAGAGAGAGAGAGAGAGAGAGAGAGAGAGAGAGAGAGAGAGAGAGAGAGAGAGCAGTTCTCCTAAAAGTTGTGTAATCTATTTAATTAATTAGGATACAAGACATTTGTATAAACCCGGTTGTTCTGCACTTCCTAAAATTTACTCCTTTCCTCACTTCAGCCCACAGATCTTGATCCGTGGTAGTCTGGATCAATCTCATTGATGACATTCTTCCATACCAAAGTCTTAGGCCATCAAGCATCAGTTTTCCCAGTCTACCTGTCACTGATCTCTCCAGTCATCATGATATTCTCCAATGCCTTTCTTCTTATTTATGACCAAAAACACATTCTCCTTCTTAGAGTTGTTTAAAATGTTCTACATTCATTAGCCACATTCAGGCACTCGTTCAAGGTTCATCTCAGTAACCACATTTCTATTGTCTTTCAAATTCCAAGATTCACTGTCATACAACAGAACAGATTCAATATAACATTTCAGAAGAATGCTCTAGTTAAAAGCAAAATGTAATCATTCCATAACACAAAATACAGGGAAATGTAGTAATTTCTAAACTCAATGATTCCATAACAGAGAACAACTGAGAATACAGTCATTTAATAACATATTTATGCATAAAATGTTTGTAAATATTTATACAAAGTACAAAAATTCTACACACCATTTGAATACATTACTTACTGTCTTGTGGGTCAAAGGTGTGTTATAAGACAGCTTAAAATTTGGCATAAAACAAAAAATTATTAACACCGTGTATCAATTACTTTAACTTTATAGTGTCCCAAACAGTTATCTTATTTCATCTTGTTCCTCGTGTACCTTGCAGTGTCAAGGTGAAGTATAAACAGAGGGAGAGTTCCCGCTTATGGACTTCATGTTATATCAACCCAAACTGATCTAGTTATTAATTTAAGTCTTGCTTTAGAAATTGGTACTGTAAAGTTAAAAAATGCTAGGAAATGAAAGAGTTAGAAAAGCAGGTAATTTCTTCATAAGCCAAACACAATGTGTGGTAAGCTACTTGGTACAGAATTAGCTAATGGTCACAGGTGAATGTAACTTCTTTCAAAAGTTCAGAGATGCACATTGAAAACTAAAATTGTTTTATAACCATCACATAAACGTATCAATAGACATCAATCCAACACAAACATTACAATATACGAGGGTAAGTTAATAAGTAAGTCATAAATGGCTCTAGAAAAATAACTAAATATGATAACAACTTGAAACCAGTTTATTTGTATACATACATTGTCCCTTTATTTCTCAACATAATTTCAACCAACATTGAGGCATAAACAACTTGAAACCAGTTTATTTTTATACATACATTGTCCCTTTATTTCTAAACATAATTTCAACCAACATTGAGGCACTTATCCCATCGTTTTATCAGTCCTCCCAAACTGCGTGCTCTGTTTTCTAAACCATGTTTTCACTTCACATTCAACTTCGGCATCATTCGCAAAATGTCTCCAACCAAGATGGGTTGTCAGTGTCTATGCTGACAAATGTTTGTCCCGCAAAGCGGTGCACAGCTGGGTAGTATAACAGAGTATCTGTTATAAAGGAAATAACGGGTGGTCGGATAGAGAGAAGCAAGGATGTGGCGGCATGCATGTCCCTGGTTTTTTTCCTATTCAGTGTAGAAAGCCAGGGAAGCACTGCATGAAGACGCACAACGTCTTCATGGCAGAAATACGTCAGGGTAGCAACAAAAAACATGGACAACGCAGTTCGTTTTAGCCAAGGGATGAGGCAGCACGCAATGTTTCTTAGATAAATAGTTTAAAGTTAACGGTGGGTTTCATCTGGAAAGTTGGGCAGGATAAAAGACGGGAACCATCACCAGTTTGAATAGGTTTGCAGAGAGGTAGGAAGTTTTGATAAAACAAAAGTGCAATGTTAGTATATTCCTCCTTTGTTTTGTATGAATAACCAACCAACATACCCCATTTTATAAGAATTCTGAAAAAGCTGGCTGACCAATTTTGTATAACTGGAATGTACCAGTGTTACTACGCAAACTCCCTAAGAAACTGAATTAAAATAAAGGACGTTTCCAGAAGGTTACTTTAACTGGCGTGAGTGTTGAATTTCTTGGAATTGAAAACTTATTTATTCTTCATTGAAATTTGTCAAATAAAGAAAAATGGCTAACAACGCGAAGAACGAGAGCTGGCATATTATTACCAATATTCACGGCATCGATTAACTCAGGGATCACGTTCATATATTCTCCATGCATACTACACGGTTACAGTAGAAACAGTTACTAGGGCGAGTCAATAAGTAAGTCACAGAGTTCTGTGGGATGGCCGGTAAATGAAAACAAAGCACGCAGTTCTATGCAGCCGGTTTGGGAAGACTGATAAAACGATGGGATAAGTGCATCAATGTTGGTGGAAATTATGTTGAGAAATAAAGGGACAATGTATGTATAAAAATAAACTGGTTTCAAGTTGTTATCATGTATAGTTATTTTTCTACAACCATTTGTGACTTATTAACTTACCCTCATATATTCAGAAGGACAGTGAACATGCTGTACATTGTCCCATAAAACAACTAAACAGGACAGTATTTATAGATGAGTGTGCCGGGTTACTTGAGAGATGAGATCTGCTGGTGGCCGGTCAGGTAGGCAATGAATGTCTGAAGGAATGCTATTCCTTCACCACTATGAGCACTGAAAGAAAAGACAAGAAATATAAGTTAACATCATGACATCAAAACATCAGTGAAAGAAAACTGGGAAATATGCAGTTACTGGTGAACAGAAGAGCTGTCAAAACACTCAGGACATGCCAGTTAGTGTCCAGTCTCCTCCAGGCACCTAACATGATGACATTAAACATGTAGCACTAGTTATAGTTTGTATGGTATGTTCCTGTAATCTGTGAGTTGCATCGTGACAGACTGCATCATTACATAGAAGTCTTTCCGTGATCAACTGTGCGATTGAAGATTAATCCTTGTAATTCTGTCTTTAAAAAGTCACTTAAAAGTTGACAGGGATGACTTCATTGCACCGGGTTTTTATTCCATATGGCTCAGTCTCTTTCTGCAGCACCCACAACCTCTGGAGCCTGAGTCAGACGGCTTGACCACTTCACCACAGAGACTCCCATACTGTGTACTGAATTCTGTTTATCCAAGGCAACCTAGAAAACGGTAAACCAGCCCTCTCATTGCCACACACCTCTGCTCATTGAGAGCAACATATCATAAAAGCTTCCGGAGGTTAGTGATACCCATGAAAGGCATCCAAGCATATCAAGGCCACCAGTTGTTCACCTTCTTATCACTGACTGCCAATGAAACAGCACAATGACCTTGACAGAAAATACATTCTAGGTCAATTCTGTGAAGCTTCTAACAGAAATGTGGAACACCAGAAGCAATATTTTGTTCAACAAAATTGGCAGAAAAATATATAAAGGTTAAAAAAAGTATTTATTTGTGCTTTATAGACAGTAAGATCATAAAAGTGTATATCACCACTTATACACATAAAGAGGAGTGAGACAAGGGTGTGTATTATCCCTAATCATCTTCTTCTGCCTTGTATCCCTGAAAGTAGCATGGAATTGAAAGCTTGTGGTAAATGGAATTGATCACAGAGGCTATGTAGCCAGGTTGATCACAGAGGCTATGTAGCCAGACTGATCACAGAGGCTATGTAGCCAGGTTGGAAATTTGAAGGTAGTGAGCATATAAGCGAGTGTGTTCACAAACTCAAGGTGACTACACAGGATATTTATCACACAAGCAAACTAGCGACACTTCTAAAAAATAGAGCACTGGGGAAAAGGTTGCTTCTCAGGCCCCATACTAGCCACTGGTTAATCACTTATCTAAAGATGCAGAGGCCTAATACTTCATAGCTCTACAGCAGAATCTGTCATGAGGTTACATTCGTTCCTTTATATGATTGTGATAGACAGGAAGGAAGGTTGTTATGGGAGTGAGGATCTGCAAAGGACATGCTACTGAATGAATGAATGATAAACAGGGAATTTTCACAACTACCTGTGTCTATATTAGGTTAAATGCCTGGAAGATCAAGGGATGACATCAATATAGAGAGTGACATGGGTTAGAACAACTAATAATTAGTATTGAATAAGAAGTGAGGCTAAGCAGCCATCTGCAGATCATGACAATTCCTCACAGCCCAGTACCAGAGCATCATGTATTGTCTCTGCACATTTAGAAGTCTCTCTGGATGATGGGGAATGCCCAAGGTCTGCCCCTGCCTTTCATTGAGGTCTAACTGGCATGTTTGAGGCTGTTTCCGATGGGCTAGTTAGTGTGTCACCAGTGGATGGAAGGACAAAGATGAAGTTAACACTTTGAGACCATGAAACATCCTACAAAACACCTGGTAAGGCTAACCCGGTCAACAAAGAAGTGATATGTGTTGGTTAAAAAGAGCAAATATTGCAGCTCAGCTGAAAACTCACACAATGCAAGTATACCCAAAACAAACAAATATCGTACGAAGAAGAAGAATAAAATGATGTTTATGTCTGTGTATTTAGCCAGTGTTCAAAGCAACCAATCAGCTTTTTCATACAGTAAGACAACATACACTATTATGTTATTTCTCACCTGACAAGAAAAGGCTGTGGAAAGCACGAGTTAGCCTTTGTCTCATCACGGAACTTGATCACTGACATAATGCTGCGAATCAATGCTGAAGGCTTAGCCAGATCTATTTTTGTGAGAACCATCTGCAAATTATTTTTAAATGTTAATATTTCCTTTATTCCTTAAAAACAAAATGTGTCTTTCTCCAGGGTTTAATAGCACAAAAACAAATTTCATCTTTCCTATGCTACGTTATTTTCCAAAGTTCAAATTATTTAAGAAATGAAGCCTTGTCATTTGAAAATAAAAGCATCATGTTCTCTGCCAACTGGTGCAGATGTCCATATAGATCTCAGTTCTTGATGTTCTGGATAAATTCTATTGATGATTATTCTCCACACCACTGTCCCATTTCATCCAGTATCATTTCTCTTTGTCTGCCCTTGCCTCTTCTACCATTGATTTTTCCTATTACCACAGTTTTCCACTGTTCCTCCTTTCATTAAGCTGGCTCTGTGGCGAAGGGGTTATGGACACGTTTAAAACATAGCTATGGGCGATTTGGCAGCAGACCGCCTTACGCAGGTCTGTATAAAATGGTATGGGAGCCGATCGTTCAGAAAGCAATGGCAAACTACTGAACGTAAACTTGCTAAAAAATCACAAACAGCTAAAACAATGCAGGGGTCTAATGCAACGTCCTGTAAAGAATATGTAACAATCAATCAATCATATGCCATCCCGGAAAGTGTGGGCGGTCATGACTCACCATTTCACTCAGTGTTTCTGTCTCGTCCATGCCATGTGGCCAAGCCATCCAGGTATTTTCCTCTCGGTCTTCCTCTTGGTCTGTTCCCTTCGATCTTGCCAGTTGTCACTAAGTTCTCCAATCCATTTCTTCTCATAACATGTCCAAAAAATTTTGACTGTCTACATCTAATTTCTCTAATCAATTTACAATTTTCATTTGTCTCCTGTAGTACTTGGTCATTGGTTTTTCTGTCTGTCCATGGTATTCTTTGCACTTTCCTCAGAAACCACATTTCTGCACCATCAGATGTTTTTCAGTTTGACTGCTCATTGTCCAAGTTTTATGTAACAACCCTTTGAATTAATTGACCAAAGAATACTGCTTGTCTGCTTCTTACAAATATAATATTCTAATCTCATTAGCCTTTTACAGGCAATTGTTAGTTACTCAGGCAGCCCAAGAAATTCTCAACATAAGCCCTGACACCACACCTCTGGTGCCTCCAAGCTCTTTTTAATGTTTATTCAAGTTCCATGATGCACTGCCATACAGCAGAACAACAACAAATCCCATGATGCACTGCCATACAGCAGAACAACAACAACAACACATCCCATGATGCATTGCCATACAACAGAACAACAACAACACATCCATTGATGCACTGCCATACAGCAGAACAACAAATCCCATGATGCACTGCCATACAACAGAACAACAACAAATTCCATAATGCACTGCCATACAGCAGAACAACAACAAGTCCCATGATGCACTGCCATACAGCAGAACAACAACAAGAAATCCCAATGCAGGAACCTCTATATGTGAAGTGTTAGGACCATGACATTATGTAGGCCTCTGTGCAGGGAGGAACAGGAGGTGAGTCTTTCCCTGCCACAGCAAATGATGAACAGGTTCTATATAACATTTCACTATTCTCTTTCTGACATTCAGTGATAGTGAGATACTTTTCAATTTCTAAAATGTAGCTTTTGTTTGGCCTATTCTGCTTTTAATCTCTGTCATGAATCTTTCATCTGATGTTATCACTGCCCCTAAGTATTTGAATTTATTAACTTTGGTTAAGCAGTGTTCCTTCCATTGTTATATCACATTTTGGTGTTACATTTTTCTGTAACATACCATTGTTTCTGTTTCTTGATATTCAAGGAAAGTCCTTTTTTTGCACTTTCTACTACTACAACATCCAACAATTGTAGGCCTTTTATTTTTTCAACTATCAATATTATGTCATCCATAGAGTATAGATTGTTTATAGTGCGCACACCCCCCCCCCCCCCAATCTATATTTCTGGCCTCTCTTTCATCTCTCTATTACTCTTCTAAGTTGCTTTCTTCAGTTAATTCTATACTCCATAACAGCACATTTTGTCATTAATACCATTCCTCCAATTGATTTAAAACATGCCATGTTTACTCTTGTTCGGCTTTCTGTCAACTCATTCTGCATCTTTTTTGTATCATTAATAGAATTACATTTTTTGCACTACCCATTTAACCAATTTTCTTTGGTCTTTTCACATCAATTCCTTTCTTTTTAAATTTATATTATAATATTTGGCAAACAATACCATTGATGGACAGAAACACAAATGAGCAAGTTCTCCAGGAAACAAATGAAAACTGTAAACTGCTTATAAAAATTAGAAGTCAAGATTTGTTGGACATGCTTTCTTTTATCTTAACCATGATGAGCCTATCCGATATTCTTAAACAGAAAATGAATGTAATTTGTGTTTCATATTTTAAGCGAAGTTAGTTAAATGAACGCATTTCTTCTTCTGTGTTCGTTTGGAATGTTGTTTTAGACGTAACTGCATTGTGCCTATTTACAGCAGAGCTGCGATATTAGCATCTTTTGGCCGACACATCTGACTTCTTCGGGCATTTGTTGACTGGGTTACCTTCCTGGGTGAACACATTTTATAACGAACCATTCAAAACCATAAACAATCACTCTTGTCACGGTATGACCAAGAACACTGTTTGTCTCCTTCATATATTTGTTTATAGTGTTCTACTTTAAGAAGCCTTTTCCAGGAACTCATTGTTAGTTACTCTGGCAGTCAAAGATAGTCACAATGTGGAGAAAATCACGATTAAGAAATATTGTTCCAGTCCAACTTCTGCAGCTAAATGACAATAAAAAGCCATTAATGGTGGTCCACTAAGTTGCCTCCATCCTCCAAGGACACTTGGGCAAGGTGGAGTACCCGCTTAGCCTCCCGATCAGAGTAATGTGAACCATAGGCGCAGGTGGTGAATTTGAAGAGCAATCAACATAGTTGCAGGTTGTGGTCTCCAATTTCACGACGGTAGGCGCAGGATCTCTATTTGGAGACAACGGATAGGGTCACTGACCAGTATGGTCACTGCTGAGAAGGAAATCAATGGCAAACTACCTTCTTTACAGATGCCAAGATAATCATGTTTCGTAATTTAATAGCAAATCAGAGAAATGGTGTAAATGGGTGCTCAGCAGGAGCAGTCTCGCCCAGTAGGGATAGTCATGTGCATCAGATAACTCCAGACCATCAGCAAGAAACTGAGTGCAAAAGATTACCAGCATTTAAAGTGGGGACATGCAATGTTAGAACTATGAGTGGGGATGGCAAACTGGATAACTAACATCAAGCAAGAAATGAGAAAACTGAATACTAGAATTTTAGGCATATGTGATACCAGATGGAATGGAGTGGGCATGATAACATCTAAGGAATATAACATAATCCATTCTGGTGGAGAGAAAAAAACAGCAAGAGGTAACTCTTATAATGGATCTGGATTCTATCAAAGTATATTGGGCTGTATCAGACAGAATAATACTGGTAAAGTTAAGTGGAGGACCATTTGATCTCAACATCTTAGAAGTTTATGCACCAAAAACAAACAGTTGTGATGACAGCATTGATGAATTTTATGGTGATTTGGAGAATGCCTTCAAGAAATGCAAGCATTCAAAATTAAATATCATAATATGAGATTTGAATGCTAAAGTTGGAAATCAACACAGCAGATGCATATTAGGCAAGCATGGAAGAGATTGCAGACTTGTACAGTGGGCAAAAGAGCATGACATGATTATTGGAAACACCTGGTATCAACAACACCCAAGGAGAATATGGACATGAAAAAGTCTTGACCATAAGATCAGAAATCAGACTGATTACATTCCCATCAACAGATGTTGAAATGCCTTAAAAGTCGCAAAAACTATACCAAACATAGACCGCTACAGCGACCACAGATTAATCATAAGCAATATACATATAACATTAAAGAAGGTCAAATAAACACCAAGAAACGCAAAATTTGATCTACGGGCACTGAAGATTGAGGAGATAAAAAGATAAATTCAACATAGAGGTAAAGAACAGATCTGATGCATTGTCCGATCTGGAAATATTTTTTCAAGATGTCAGCACCAACCGGAAATATTAAAGAAATCAGTCAGCCAAGCTGCAGAAAAAACTATCCCAAAAATGAAGAAAATGGGACGTAAGAAACGGATGACGGAAGACATCATAAAACTCATAGAAATAAGAAGACATAACAAAAATAACCATGAAAAATATGAAGAGATTCACAGGAAACTTAGGAAATTGTGTAAAGAGGCAAAAGAAGCATGGCTTGGGCAAAACTGCAGGGAAATTGAAAACCAACACACCACCCGGAATACCAAATTAATGCACAAAAGAATTAATGACATCACTAACAAAAGAACACACACATCAACGTGTGGCCTAAAAACTAAAGATGACAAAATCACAATAGAAAAAGATCACATTTTACATGCGTGATCAGATGTGAAAGACCTTTATGATGATACAAGAGAGGAACAATATGATTTTCTGAATAATAATGAAGGACCTTCAACTTTGAGGACGGAGGTTCAGAATGCTCTTAACCATATGAAAACTGGTAAGACCCTGGGTCCATGATGCACAACATCACAACAGAAATGGCCAATGCCTTAGAAGAATATGGATTAGACCAGGTCACCAAACTGCTGAACACAATGTATGATACTGGCGATATACCTCCGGAATTATGAAAATCTACATTGATTGCAATCCTGAAGAAATCAGGAGCCTTGAAATGTGATCAACATCAAACAATTAGCATAATGAGCCACATCACAAAGATTTTGCTAAGAATCATCATGCAAAGAGTTAGGAAGAAAATACAACCAGAAATAGGGGAAGAACAATGTGGGTTCGCAGAAGGCAAGGGCATAGTAAATGCTGTGTATATGCAGAGAACAATAAGTGAACGTTCTATAGAAGTAAAATAAAGAACTACATATTTTCTTTATTGATTACACAAAGGATTTCGATATAAGTAAAACATGTCGACATGATAAGGATGCTTAAAGATCTACAAATTGATGGAAAAGACCTTAGACTTATAAAAAACATATACTGGAAACAACAAGCTGCCATAAAGATTGGCAATGAAGTAGGTCAATATCAGCCTATTAAGAGAGGTGTGCTACAGGGATGTGTAATGTCTCCAGATCTTTTTTCCCTGTACAGTGAAAATATTTTCAGAAATTTAGAAGATATGAGAAGAATCACCACTGGGGGATATAACATCAATAACATTAGATATGAGGATTTTTTTTTTGTGGTTATTTTTTGCATGTCCGTTAGAGGACATCGCTGTCAACGGCATCTTTCAGCTGATTGTTGATTTCTTGGCAAGATTACACTCAGTAGTTTGCCATTGCTTTCTGAGCGGCCGGCTCACATACCCCGTAAGTTATCGACGTGATTCGAACCACTGCTGATTCTCACCGTCATCACGTTAGCTACAAGAGTATACGAGATTACGGAGAAAAGTTGCTAACCTCTAGGCCAGGAAGCTGGCAGATATGAGGATGATAAGTATTAATTGCAGACAATGAACAGGATCAGCAACATTTAGTAGATAGTTATTGTACCCAGTGAACAACTGGGGTAAGAATTCAATATGTAAGAAGACAGAGATTATGGTTGTCACCAGAAAGAAAGAAATACCACAATATGATATACAGGTAAATGGTAATATTCTTAAACAAGTGAATCGGTACAACTGTTTCGAAACAATAAAACATCTTGAGATGGGAGGTGCCCTGAAGAGATTAGAACAAGAATGGGTATGGCAAAGGTAGCCTTTTGCAAGATGGAAAACATACTGACCAATAAAAAGATGTCAAATGCAATGAGAAAAAGAGTGTTGAGGTGCTACATAGAACCTGTACTTTTGTATAGATGTGAAATGTGGACAATAAGCAGACAAGCTGAAAAACATCTATTGGCAGTGGAAATGTGGTTTCTATGGGAAAATGCAAAAGAATACCATGGACAAACAGAAAAACCAATAAGAATGTTTTATAAGAAGCAAATAAAAATCGTAAACTGATTGGAGAAATTAGACGCAGACAGTCAACATTTTTGGGGCATGTTATGTGAAGAAATAAATTATAGAAATTGGTAATAAGTGGCAAGATTGAGGCAAAAAGAACAAGGGGAAAACAGAAGTAACTATCTGGATAGCTTGACCACATGACATGGTTGAGACAAGAACACAGAGCTGCTCCATGGCGCTGGTGATAGTGTAAGATGGAAAACCATGACCGCCCATGCTTATCAGCATGGCACATGATGATGATGAATGGTGGTCCACACACAGCACTTGTTTGCTTACAAAAATCTACAAGTGCTTTTGTTATATAATGAACTGTAACTAGTGTCTATTTTTTTCAATTTCAATTCCACTCAGTTGTTTACTCTTGGCAGCTCAAGGTCTTCTCAAGAAGGTGTCGGTCTTCTTAACTGTTGCTGGGATCTATGCCAAGAGTTGTAACTACTGGAGATGGAAGGTTTGTTTATGGCATTAACAACAAATGTAAGGTGCTAGAAGAGAAGGTGGTTGACTGTTTCATAAGGGTGAAGGCAATATCTCTTAGGTCTGCTCATTTGGGATTTAAACAGTTTAAATGGTTATTGACTCCAACACTTTGCTCTTGAACTGCAGTATATAAAGAATAACATATCAACATAAGATGGTTTGCATAGGATCAAAAGAGTGAAATAAATATCAGTATGCTATCAAGAAATAGGAGATAGAGATACATACACATAATGGAAGATTCAGGTCTGAATATCTTTTGAAATACTCTTGATCATTCGTTGTCATCCCATAAGACCCATCAAAAAGAATAAAAGCCATTAAGCTGAAAAATATTAAAGCTTATTATTACTTTCATTAATATCCCTCGGAATAAAAACAAGACAAAACAATCATAAACATGGCGTAAAAATATGTAGAGATAACAATGTCATTTTACAAAAACATGACATTGGCATACTTATGCTCTGACAGAACAGAGCAATTGAGATGAGCTTGCCACCACAGTAAACATGCAACTACACTGAATTTAATAAACCAAGCCTGAATTTACAAAAAGAAAAAAAAAAAGATACAAAATCAAGGCCCAACAATACACAGGGCAACTATTAAAATGAATAAATACCACACTTAAATGTGCATGAATATTTTTGAACAGGCAATCTCTGTGTTGACAAAAACTCAAATGCTCTGCTCTATGCAAAAATACAACTAAGATATTGACCGTCAAACCACTTACAACATATGGAGCTGCAAACTCTTCCATCATGCTTATGGCTATATTGTCAAAGCCTACAGGACCAGTTGTGGCATCAATTAGCATGAATACCCTAAGCAGACTGTAAATGGTATCATAGTCAAGAGATTAGTTGCCTACGTTAAACAACAACACAGCTCTAATAGTAACTGCAGACTCATCATCATACAGCAGATCCTTTGCAGAAACTGCTCTCATCACTGCCTGCTGAAAAGATTCTCGATCCTCACACCTTCACACCCGGGATGTCTTCAATGTCCCTTGATCATCTTTATGCTGGTTGACCCTTGACTTTTCTTCCAGTCACCATGCTTCCAGCACAATTCGTTCCAAATCCTGTGATCATCTTTATGCTGGTTGACCCTTGCCTTTTCTTCCAGGCACCATGCTTCCAGCACAATTCGTTCCAAATACAGTGATCATCTTTATGCTGGCTGACCCCTGCCTTTTCTCCCAGGCACCATGCTTCCAGCACAATTCGTTCCAAATCCTGTGATCATCTTTATGCTGGCTGACCCCTGCCTTTTCTTCCAGGCATCGTGCTTCCAGGCACCATGCTTCCAGCACAATTCGTTCCAAATCACTGTGACATTTAATAAGACCAAATTATTTCAGTTTCTGGGACACAAAGCTGTTTATAAGCTTCCGTGTTCAGATCTGGGAGAATGTGAACATTTGTCTTCTTCTTGGTCCACGATATTCCAAGAGTTTTTCTTAACATTTAAGTTCAAATGACATGATTTTTCAACATAGTTATTGCAAAATGGTCTATGACGCATGACCATATGTTGCCACATGAAAGATCCAGGTTCTCAAAAACTGTACTTTAATTTGTTTGTTGGTGTTATGTCATAGTCTCTTCACAGATTCAGTGTCAAACAAGAATAGGTGTTGACAAAACAAAAATTAATGGCGGACTGCCATAGGGCTAGTACCCGAAATTGACGTCAACGAAAGTATGTAGAGAATCCTAGAAGTCGAAAGCTCAGAGACACTAAGAGATGAGTTGTAAACAGAGAGAAATGTCATTCTGACATCACCAAACAACAAACAGAGACTTCTTGGAGTTCGGAATGGCGGGCTGTGCTTGAAACTATCAAGATATGCAAACTGGCAAACCAATAGTTTTACATGGACAAAGTGGCTGGAATATGAGTTAAAGATATGATAACACACTCATATGAGATGATGCTGAGAATGAATGAACCGACCACTGAAGAATTTTGATGGAATTCAGAAGCGGCGAGAAATAGACTTAGAGGAGAGAGAGAAGGTCGTCAACAGACATGTAATGTAAGTCTGAACCAAATCAATTTACAACGGTATTGTTAGAGTTAACATTAATATTATATACATTCCATGATATAGTTACCGCTCGCCGTGTCAGCACAGGCACAGTAAATATGGAAGTATTTATTTGTTACTAAGCAAACCCGATGAGCTGTGAGAGAAAATAAACAGCGTTTGATGTTCGATTACTCATGTCTGCGACTCGATCTTATTTCTTCTTTGGGTTTCATAAACCAACGGCGCTGTTGAAGTTTTGCTGAAGAACGAGCCGACAGTTACATTATTCCTGTTAAAAGTTCAAGAGTTATTGACAGCAGCGTCTTGGCACGGACAATGGGAAGTAGGGGTGTGTCTCAGTTATGGCTTTAAAGTTGTTAATATGGTAGCAGACATGTTGTATTATATATAAAATTACAGGGGGTTGTATAGGGTAAAATACTGTATTGATATTTTAACTATAGTTTGATTTATAAACCCATGGCAGTTACAGGAAGTTTGAATAAGACAATTTATCATCCCATGGCACTCACACCATTTAACATCTGCAGTGCTATGGCCAATCTACATATGGGTTCTTTTGAAAAATCCCTCTTGTTATTGATTATGGAGCTAAAACACTCAAAGTTTGTGGCATCTTCAATTTCTTACTTGTTGACTGTGAATTTTGGTTGACACACAGTTTTGCCTGTAGACATTAATTTCATTTGTTTAGCTAAACAAACACATGTTGATCTTCACTGTGTTGTTTCCTGCTCGTCTACTAATAGAAATTACATAAGAATTATGCATACATGACTTATGTTTCTTCTCAGATTCCTGAGCATGCAGGGCAGCTGAAGGCATAGTTCTGTAATTCTAAAAGGATGTGAGAACAGCATCATGTTTGGCAAAGTATTTACCTCTCTTTTAATTTGCATGTACTGCTGAGTTTAAGGACAAGTTATAGATTTTAAGAAAAAGATTAACTGGAGAAAAATATGATAAGATTATCATTTTGGGATTATGCAAAACAAGATAGAAGGGAGCAAGCAAAAAGATTCTAACCACAGGTGAAAGATTGTCATAAAGAATGGATAATGCTCAAAAACCCTTATAGAAAAATACAAGGGGAAGTCATTAAGTAAAGGGAATTTTATGAATAACTATAAGAAAAAGCACAATTTGCATGTTTAACATCAACATTGTCTTGCACTGCACTTAACAGTCCAGAATTTCCTACTGTATTTGACTTAACAGTCCAAAGTGTTCTATTACACTTGGCTTAACAGTCCAGATTTTTCTACTGTATTTGACTTAACAGTCCAAAGTGTTTTATTACACTTGGCTTAACATAAACCATGTCACTAAGCTTCTACTCAGAATTATAATGAGAAGAACAAGAAAGAAAATAAAAATGGAAATTAGTGAAGAACAGTACGGTTTTATGGAAGGAAAGGGTACAAACAATGCAATATATATATTACGAACACTAATAGAAAGGTCAATAGAGAAACAGTGACATATATTTGTGCTTCATAGATTATACTAAGGCATTTGATAAAGTAAAACATGATGAGCTGATTAAAATGTTGGAAGATATCAACATTGATGGGAAAGATCTAAGAATAATAAAGAATATATACTGGAACCAAGTAGCAGCAATTAAAATGGGAAATAAAGAGGGTAGTTACGAACAGATAAAGCTAGGAGTACGACAGGGGTGTGTCTTGTCACCCGATCTCTTCTCCCTATATAGCGAAGTAATAATGAGAGAGATCAAAGAGAAGCCAGGAATACTAATCGGAGGATATAATATAAACAATATACGCTATGCAGATGACACAGTATTGGTGGTGGATAATGCAACAGACCTACAACAATTATTGGACATTGTAGTATCAGAGAGTGCACAGAAAGGACTCTCCTTGAATATCAAGAAAACAGTAGCAATGGTGATATCAAAGAAAATGGGGACACCAAAATGTGACATAGAAATAGAAGGGGAAATTCTCAACCAAGTGGATAATTTTAAATACCTAGGGGCACTTATAACATCAGATGGGAGATGTGCAACAGAGATTAAGAGCAGAATAGGGCAGGCAAAAGCCGCATTTCAGAAAATGAAGAGTATCTTATGCAATAAGTCGCTATCAATGAATGTAAGAATGAGAGAGAGCTAAAATGCTATATAGAACCAGTTTTGCTGTATGGCTGCAAATCTTGGAATGTAAATGAACAAATTAGGAAGAACTTAGCAACAGAGATGTGGTTTTTAAGACGAATGTTGCGAATTCCTTGGACTGCCAGAGTAACTAACAACCATTACCTGAAAGAGGCTAATGAAACTAGAACACTATATACAACAATAAGAAAGAGACAAACAGCTTTCTTTGGTCATGTGATGAGAAGAGAGGCATTGGAGAACATTGTGACAACTGGAAAGATCGAGGGGAAGAGAGGCAGAGGCAGACCAAGAAAAATGATGCTGGACGGATTGAGATGGTGGCATGGAGGAATATCATCAGCAGAGTTGATCCAGAACACCAAAGACTGAGATCTGTGGAGAACCATGAACGCCTACGCCAGCCGGCACTTGATGATGATGATAACAGTCAAGATTTTTCTACTGTATTTGACTTAACAGTCCAAAGTGTTCTATTACACTTGGCTTAACAGCCCAGAATTTCCTACTGTATTTGACTTAACAGTCCAAAGTGTTCTATTACACTTGGCTTAACAATCCAGATTTTCCTACTGTATTTGACTTAACATTCAAAGTGTTCTATTACACTTGGCTTAACAGTCCAGATTTTTCCATACAAACAAATGAGCAGTCATGTAACTTCTGTAATCATCATCTTCCACATTTGCAGCCATGTGTTGTGGGGAAGAATAGTTGATGGCTTGTCATCTATATATTATCTTTAATGTTATTCTGTGTGACTGTACATTGTCTTTGCTACATCAATCTGTTTTATTCTCGGGCGACCTCTTGCTCTCGTATCAGATACTTTTGTAATCAATGTGATGAAGAGACTTACTTGCGACGTGACTTTAAATAAGCCTCCACACTGGTCTCAAAGTGGTCAGGCATGTTAAACCCATAGCCTGGCATGTCCACCAGGTGGAAGTAGTCATTGACATTGAACACATTCATCAACTTTGTGTGACCCTGCAAGAACAACCAAATATGCACACAACCAAGCTATTCAAAATATTGCAACATACATTCCATATTTTCCTCTTTATTACCTCAGGCAGATATAAAATAACAACACTTTCAGTTAGAATGAGTTAAAGGAATAACTGCTTGCTTGCTTGCTTGTGTTCGTTGGCTTGAGCTCCAACGCGAAGTCCTGTATGTCGGATGAAGGCATCCTGTTGTCCAGCATCAGTGTGATGTCATACAGGACCTGAGGTTTGCGTGAGTATCCGTTGTCCCATGTCTGGCTTATTGGTGTGCAGACTGGAGGTTCCTCGCCGTACAGGCAGACACTCTCCGACTTCGGAGGAATTGGCGATCCTACTGACTTTAGCCAGGACCCCGAAGAGACCTGTTGCCAGGATGCTCGATGAGGACGCATCAGTAGGTCTTGGCCAGTATATAACCCGGCCCTGGTGCCTTGGAAACACCTCTGCGTTCCAAAGGGATAACAGTCTATGACTTAAGTAAAACCTAAGACATTCAAAGTAACGACTAGAACAGTAAAAGTAATCATTGTCTGGGATTGAAGAAATAAAGAAACATGACAGTGCAATAGTAATATAAGAAGCTCATCATCAATATTTGGTGAACTGCCTGGTTTAAAAGAAAAACGTTAGTCTCAGGTTTCACAGCAGATGGTCAATTCAGGGGTTGGGGTATCAAACACTACGAATAAGTGCAGTCCTTTCAAACAAGCTAAATATATGCTGACCAACTGAACAAAGTAACAATAGACAAGACAAGATTGGAGATAACACACATGTTGCTTGGGCTAGAAAAAGTTCAAGAACATAAAGATTTCATATGCTTATTCTTTGAGTTTTCATATACAGCACTGTCAAAGCTTCAGGGTCAGATATGACCAAGTTTGTCTGTTTTTAGAGTCATAAGTCTGTTTAAATTTCTCTGTAACATAAGTCAGATGTCCTGCCACAGTGTAAATTATATGCCACTGTGACGAAACGGATAAAGAACGGCAGATCTCTGCATAATATCCCTTTGAAGGGAGTGCGATGCGGTGGTCTCCCTTGAATTAATATCAATTAATAGGGGATTCCCCATCAAAAAATAGTGCGGGGAGGAGCTATTCTAGTTATTTATAGAAAATCTAGAATGTTCCCTCAAGTGCGTACATGGTAGAGATCTCTAAGTTCACGCGTGCTTCATGCAGCACGGGGTGGGGGAACTTATCGTGACTCTGGTTTTCTTCATGTATCATGAAAGTCACGCGGCCCGTGTAGGCGAGGGGAAGGCGCACTGACTTTGTCGTGAGCAGTCGCCCACCAAACCTCAGCGTAGACAGATCGCAGCCAACAGGCTGATGTAAGTTTGATGTCAATATTCGCGGCCAGTGCGGACATCTACAGTCAAGGTTGTGATTCTTCAATCACAGGTTAGTTGAGTACTTATTCTATTATTTAATTGTTGTCGTGATGCCGTGCTGATTCCCGGAATGAATTAATTGCCGTCGTAAAATTGAGTTGTCGCGTAGCGTTATCCGTTACAGTTGGCGGTTTGCAATTTTAAGTAGGCTTTATCGATCAGCAAGGTAATGTGTTACCTGACGGAACAAGCCGTATTCCACAGCGAGTGGTGTGTAAATAAAATAGGCCGAACGATGTGCTTTACAGTGTGTAGCAGTTACGGGTTTGGTTTATTAATTACGCAGGCAAGGCGACAGTTGGTCAGTCATTACATCAACATGCTAGACGCTGTAAATGATAAGGTATAGCTTATTATTAGAAATGTGTAATGTGCTTCGTGACATTAGAATGGTAACGTACTGGTTCTATCAGTGATGGTGATTTTTCGAGGAATCAAGGTGAAATCAGCAGTGGTGTATTTGCTGTGTGCAGATAGCAGTGTTATTCCGCGTAAGCCGAATGGCGTTGCATCGGTAGGATAACAATTGATAAGAAGTATTCATGATACTATTGTTACTGCTTGTTGTCATGTCCGTCCGCTAGGATGACCGTGCGTGTTCCATCTTACGTTTGTCTAGGCAGCGGGAGGTAGGCCGGTACCCCCAACCCGATCAGTAATAGGTCCGACCCAATGCAATCGTGCATGTGCGATGAGTGAACATACCCGAACGAGGGTGATGCGGCACTCCGTAATTCGAGGCCGAGGTGTCTAGATAGATCGAGGTTTGAACCTAACCGTTTCTGTCTCTAATATTCTACTCTTCTGGAACCCTGACTCGGTTCATGGAGTACTTGGAGTACTGCCGTGAGGTAGTAGTTGGGAGGGGCATAACCCCCCCCCCCCCCCCCCAAAAAAAAAGGTGGAGCCAGAGTTTGGTAGTGGAGTCTGGAGGTTTGCTACATTGGATGACGTGACTTAAGTCGTCACGGGACAAGGTACACGAGACCCACAGTAGCTGTGGGAAAGTGTAGTGGTGGATGGCCACCACAGCTGTGCTCGACCGGCACAGGGATGACTGACCTGAAAGATAGTCAGTGAATACAAGGGCAACTCAGGATCTGGGGCAGGGATCCCAGACCTGACACTATGGCTGTGATATGATTTTGTTAGTTAAGTGTAACAAGTCATGAGTTCTCCTTAGTTAATGCTATAGTAGGGAATTATCAGGAGTATAATTCATTATGGACATATAGTTATTAATGTGTGTAATTCATCAGTCCATGGGTTAAGGGATTGATGAATTGATGAGTCTGTCAGGAAGGAGATGTCCGGCTGGACACCTTCTCGATACAGTAATCCCTACACTGAAAGGAAAGTAAGTGTATATGTTGATTGAGGATGGGAGATGAAACCGGATTGGACTGGCACCAGGCGAAGGATGCTTGACAGAGTCATACAGTCGACTCTGGTGCTAGGGGTTATATGTAGCCCAGAAGTGTTACTTGACTGAACAGGTGTGCTATTGCTTTTTCTACCATCATTATGCCTATATATTATAGTGACTAAGTAGATCTATGATGTGATGATTTCATACTCATGTTGGTAGACATGAGGAATGTCTGAGAGGCAGGTGACAGGGTGGAGATGCTGGTAGTCTTTGTTGTAGTTGAGTACTCACACCAACCTCTCCGTGTTTCAGGATCTGTTATTACTATACAGTAGAAGATTCAAGAGCTGCACCATGAGCTCTATGGGCCCACTCATTCCAGTGCCTATCCAGAAGTTGATTGAGGCCATACTGGGAGTGGTTGTCTGATTCTGCGAGATCAATGTTGGAAGGAGCTGAGTGCTGAATAAGTCGGTAGGTCTAGGTTAGGACCTCCGTCAAGAGTCCGACGAGTGTCATCCGATCCTGAGAGGATCCAACACTGAAACGTCTGGTGATTCAAGCCAGTGAAGCACTGGTGACATTCAGTCTCTGTGTTAACCTTGGTAATTGCAAGGGAGTGACCTTTCAAGTTGTGCAGAGTGATCATTGTTACCGGTCGCCATGACCTGTGTTATATGCTTCTGGCCCGGCTGGGTTATGGGACACCATGTATCAGTTGATGCTTAAATAGTGTTTTTACATTGGTTAACTTTATGAAGCCAACATGTGGTCCAGTGAACTAGGACATTGATTACAACATTGGTGGAAACACCTGAGTGACATGGTTGTGAAGGTAGGGAGTTACCTCATGCCAACGTTATGAACTGTTGACAATGTTTGTGAAGGTAGGGAGCTACCTCATGCCAACGTGATGAACTGTTGACAGTGTATGCTAGGTTGTGATTACTACCCATGGATCAGGGTAGTTACATGATACTGTGTGAAGATCTATTGTCCAAGGACATGGAACTAAGGTGAAGTGTTTAGTCACCTGATAGACTTTACCAGTGACATTGTATGTTCGTGTGGAGCAACCGCTTATTGTGTAGGTGACATATCAGTGTGTGGGTCACTGATGAGATAGAAGAGTGACCTGGCTCTTGTGTATGTTGAGACGGTGCTACATGTATTTTTTCTGCAATTGGGAGACCACTAATGTTCTAGGGTCGGCCCAGACTTCATCAAGAGTGTGACGAGGGAAATAGTACGACAGCAAGGAAGGATCCTTGTTCATCAGTGCAGTGTCCGTCAGGCAGTGGTACGGCGCTTGATCAGCCCTTGCTTGGTTCTCTGGGTGAAGAGGGAACTTTGGAGAGGCAGCAGACCTTGGAGTTCCAGTCCACTGGAGGAGCCTGGGTGAGTCGCTACCACGACTGGACAACCGCACGAGCTATCGTCCGCCTCCATGATGAATACTCATCTGCGTCTTTGATCTTGTACATAGTTCTTCTAGTCTGGCTTCCAGCCATCCTTCTCTGTGTTGTGGTTGACGTAGTTCAGAATTAAATTTTGTTCTCTTAGCTATGACTTTGTGCAGTGATATGACTGGTGTCTGGTCCGAGCCCCCTTGGGGTTTGGAACCCTAGGTGAGGGAGGGAAGGTTAAGCTGTCCCGGCTTGTGTGGGGCCTGGTAGATGTAGAGTGCTATTGAGGTGGTTGGAGCAAAGGCAGGGGATAGTATCTATCGTGGCAAACCAGTCCAAGCCCCGGCGGTCTTGTCACAAGGTAGAGTGGGGGCTCGTCCGGGATCTTCTCTTTGTTCTGACCTCTCGTAGGAATAGGTTATAGTGTCATCTGTCCTATACCTATTATCTACTTGACGAGTAGGGCTACTGAAACCTTTCTCTTCGACGTGGACAGACATTTAGTGAAGTTAGTATAGATACATAGTTACAGTGTTGGTTGGAGTACAGTTAGCATTGTGATTGGGTATTGCATATCTATACTGATACTAAGTTACCCTAAGCATGGCTACTCGTACTTTAGATTTAGCTAAGGTGCGGGCATCTGCAAATGAGATGGGATTGGAAGGTGAGGAGTTTAAAGCCTATGTACTGGAAGTAGAGAGAGACTTCAGAGCAGAAGAGAGGGAGAGAAGAAAGTCAGAAATTGAGCTGGAAGCTCGAAAGGTAGCACTTGAAGAGCAAAAGTTGGTGGCAGACCAACAGGCACAAAAACTGGCAGCTGACCTAGAGTCTAAGAAATTAGATGCTAGGAAGTTGGAAATGGAACATGAGTTCCGTATGAAGCAACTTGAGGTAGAGGCTAAATTGGTTGGTGAGTCTGAGGGAGCAGTAGGTGGAGTAGCTTTACCTAGCTCATCAGTAGCCAGCAGACCAGCTTACCATGCTATGAAATGGCTGTTTCCACCATTTGAACCGGACCAAGAGAAGATAGATCAATTCTTAGAGAAGTTCGAGGCAATGTGTAAAGCTATGGGTTTAGAGCCTGAGCGTTGGAATCTTAAGCTTTCACAAGGACTCCGTGGCACCGCGTACGAAGTGTATGCGCGTCTTCCCCCAGGGATGGAAAATGATTATCCAACCCTGAAATCGGCTCTTTTGAAAAGATTCGAAATGACAGCCCATGCTTACAGGCGGAGGTTCAGAACTTCCAAGAGAGAACCAGGTGAGATGTTCTCGGCCTATAGTGTGAGGTTGAACTCATACCTGTTGAAGTGGATGGCCTTGGCCAATTTCAAAGAGGATTATGAGAGTCTGAGAGAGTTGATGGTGGTGGATCAAATGAAAATGCAGATGTCCAAGCCTTTAAGGAATTTCTTAGGGGAAAATGGGGCGGAAAGGCTAGACATAGTAAATAAGTTAGCTGAAAGGTATGTGGAAGTCTATGGTGAGACTGGGGATTCCAGTCAGACTGATTCACAGAAAAGGCAAAAGGGGCTTGATCAGAAGCCCAAGACCAAAGGTCCCAAAGAATCATCCAATGTAGCAGATCCTGTGGTAAAAGACTCTGGTAAGAAACCCGATAAGCAAAGCCCTCCCGCCTCCCCAAAACGGAAGTGGAGTAAGAGGTGGTGTAAGCACTGTAAGTCTCCTTCCCATAATACTGTAGATTGTCTGAGGAAGCCAAAGGACTTGCACTTTGCGTGTCTCGCCTCTACTAGAGGTAGACCTAGCGAGACCACACCTAAGGGTCGGGAGAAACCAAAGTCTAAGAAATCACCTGTGATCTAAACGATAGAGGTGAATGGGAAGCAGGTGGAATGTCTATACGATACAGGATTGCAGTTTGAAGCTGTAATCTCATCCCACCTTGTGAGCCCAGGGCAGCTCACCGGCGAGACAAGAGAATTTCAGCTGGCCATGAGGAGCTCCGTAGCTATGGACTTGCCGATTGCTCGGATTGACATTCGGTGCAGGTATGTTACGGGTAGCATCCAGGCGGCTGTGCTGCCTGATCCTATTTACCCTTTGATCCTCGGTCGTCCGCATGTATTCCTGGGGGACCCCAGGGAACATTGTCTAGTGAGCGCTAGGCAGGCCAGGGCTAAGGATGGAAAAAGGCAGTGTGGTAAGGAAATAGACCATTCTCTTGCGAGGTTAGTGAGCAGTGCTCAAAGTGGGGACCAGACTTTGCGTCCTTACTTACTGGTGTCCCAAAGTTCTGTCCCGCCAACTCCGGGTCAGTTCTATGTAGAAAACCGGTTGCTTTATCGTAGAGCCGGGCAAGGGGATAGCCAGTACGGTCAGATGATAGTCCCTACTGACTACAGATCCCGCTTGATACATAGAGTGCATACCTTATCCTTAACCGGACATAAGGATGTGGGGACAACAGTCCAGTGTCTTTCCAGCCACTACCACTGGCCTGGAATGACAGGCGACGTGCGGAGATATATCCGGTCGTGCCCAATGTGTTGTCTGGCAGCACCAAAGCACAAGACCAAAAACGGTTTATCTCTGCAGATTGGAGATAGGGTTCTCGCGCTTCTCCCAATCGAGGGGCCGGAATTCGAACTCGGATGGCAGGGCCCTTTTCCTGTGGAGCGGATAATGTCCCGATCCACGTATGAGGTGAAGGTCCGCGGGGAATTGCGTAAGTTCCATTGTACTCTCCTTCAGAATTTGGAGAGGTCCGAGGTAGTTTCTCCACAAGATAGTGCGACTACCATCGCGCTAGATTCGGTTCTGGGTCCAGACGAGGGCGAGGAAGACTCAGTCCTACGCAGTACATCCTGTGGGGAGGGTCTGCGGTCTCCTGAGCGTTCAACCGTAGATAGGGCGAACGGGCTCCGTCGGGAAGAGGTCCATGGTGTTAAGCACACTGGGAATCGAGGTCGGACAGGCGATGTCACATCTGGCACGACGGGATCGTCGGGTGACTCGATACGCCGACAGGCTCACTGTCCTTACTCGCGGGAGAGAAGGCAGGAGCAAGGGTACTCCAGACGAACCTGGAGTAAGCGACCATTCATTTCGGTCGACATCCGCGAACAGTCCACGAAGGTGATGCCTAGTCGGGATAGGAAATATCCTATTGTCGGAAGGGACGAACGAACCTTCAGTAAAGTAACCGATGGCCTGCAACAGGTGGATGCGGAACAGTCCAGTGTAGACAGATCCTGTAAGCCAATCACCAGGCCGTTACGTTTCGGGCCTAATCGCTGGAGATAACGTATGTTTGAGGCGGTGGTGGGTGATCCAGCATCCATACCATTCTGGTGGATCTCCGCAGGGAAAGTGAATGTTATGGAACGTCTTTTCCTGGGAATCCAATCTTGATAGAGTAGAGGTTCAGAGTTCAGACCGATCTTTGTCTAGTGAGTTCGACCGGGTCGACCATCTTAAGTGGGGGCCTATGTGACGAAACGGATAAAGAACGGCAGATCTCTGCATAATATCCCTTTGAAGGGAGTGCGATGCGGTGGTCTCCCTTGAATTAATATCAATTAATAGGGGATTCCCCATCAAAAAATAGTGCGGGGAGGAGCTATTCTAGTTATTTATAGAAAATCTAGAATGTTCCCTCAAGTGCGTACATGGTAGAGATCTCTAAGTTCACGCGTGCTTCATGCAGCACGGGGTGGGGGAACTTATCGTGACTCTGGTTTTCTTCATGTATCATGAAAGTCACGCGGCCCGTGTAGGCGAGGGGAAGGCGCACTGACTTTGTCGTGAGCAGTCGCCCACCAAACCTCAGCGTAGACAGATCGCAGCCAACAGGCTGATGTAAGTTTGATGTCAATATTCGCGGCCAGTGCGGACATCTACAGTCAAGGTTGTGATTCTTCAATCACAGGTTAGTTGAGTACTTATTCTATTATTTAATTGTTGTCGTGATGCCGTGCTGATTCCCGGAATGAATTAATTGCCGTCGTAAAATTGAGTTGTCGCGTAGCGTTATCCGTTACAGTTGGCGGTTTGCAATTTTAAGTAGGCTTTATCGATCAGCAAGGTAATGTGTTACCTGACGGAACAAGCCGTATTCCACAGCGAGTGGTGTGTAAATAAAATAGGCCGAACGATGTGCTTTACAGTGTGTAGCAGTTACGGGTTTGGTTTATTAATTACGCAGGCAAGGCGACAGTTGGTCAGTCATTACATCAACATGCTAGACGCTGTAAATGATAAGGTATAGCTTATTATTAGAAATGTGTAATGTGCTTCGTGACATTAGAATGGTAACGTACTGGTTCTATCAGTGATGGTGATTTTTCGAGGAATCAAGGTGAAATCAGCAGTGGTGTATTTGCTGTGTGCAGATAGCAGTGTTATTCCGCGTAAGCCGAATGGCGTTGCATCGGTAGGATAACAATTGATAAGAAGTATTCATGATACTATTGTTACTGCTTGTTGTCATGTCCGTCCGCTAGGATGACCGTGCGTGTTCCATCTTACGTTTGTCTAGGCAGCGGGAGGTAGGCCGGTACCCCCAACCCGATCAGTAATAGGTCCGACCCAATGCAATCGTGCATGTGCGATGAGTGAACATACCCGAACGAGGGTGATGCGGCACTCCGTAATTCGAGGCCGAGGTGTCTAGATAGATCGAGGTTTGAACCTAACCGTTTCTGTCTCTAATATTCTACTCTTCTGGAACCCTGACTCGGTTCATGGAGTACTTGGAGTACTGCCGTGAGGTAGTAGTTGGGAGGGGCATAACCCCCCCCCCCCCCAAAAAAAAAGGTGGAGCCAGAGTTTGGTAGTGGAGTCTGGAGGTTTGCTACATTGGATGACGTGACTTAAGTCGTCACGGGACAAGGTACACGAGACCCACAGTAGCTGTGGGAAAGTGTAGTGGTGGATGGCCACCACAGCTGTGCTCGACCGGCACAGGGATGACTGACCTGAAAGATAGTCAGTGAATACAAGGGCAACTCAGGATCTGGGGCAGGGATCCCAGACCTGACACTATGGCTGTGATATGATTTTGTTAGTTAAGTGTAACAAGTCATGAGTTCTCCTTAGTTAATGCTATAGTAGGGAATTATCAGGAGTATAATTCATTATGGACATATAGTTATTAATGTGTGTAATTCATCAGTCCATGGGTTAAGGGATTGATGAATTGATGAGTCTGTCAGGAAGGAGATGTCCGGCTGGACACCTTCTCGATACAGTAATCCCTACACTGAAAGGAAAGTAAGTGTATATGTTGATTGAGGATGGGAGATGAAACCGGATTGGACTGGCACCAGGCGAAGGATGCTTGACAGAGTCATACAGTCGACTCTGGTGCTAGGGGTTATATGTAGCCCAGAAGTGTTACTTGACTGAACAGGTGTGCTATTGCTTTTTCTACCATCATTATGCCTATATATTATAGTGACTAAGTAGATCTATGATGTGATGATTTCATACTCATGTTGGTAGACATGAGGAATGTCTGAGAGGCAGGTGACAGGGTGGAGATGCTGGTAGTCTTTGTTGTAGTTGAGTACTCACACCAACCTCTCCGTGTTTCAGGATCTGTTATTACTATACAGTAGAAGATTCAAGAGCTGCACCATGAGCTCTATGGGCCCACTCATTCCAGGGCCTATCCAGAAGTTGATTGAGGCCATACTGGGAGTGGTTGTCTGATTCTGCGAGATCAATGTTGGAAGGAGCTGAGTGCTGAATAAGTCGGTAGGTCTAGGTTAGGACCTCCGTCAAGAGTCCGACAAGTGTCATCCGATCCTGAGAGGATCCAACACTGAAACGTCTGGTGATTCAAGCCAGTGAAGCACTGGTGACATTCAGTCTCTGTGTTAACCTTGGTAATTGTAAGGGAGTGACCTTTCAAGTTGTGCAGAGTGATCATTGTTACCGGTCGCCATGACCTGTGTTATATGCTTCTGGCCCGGCTGGGTTATGGGACACCATGTATCAGTTGATGCTTAAATAGTGTTTTTACATTGGTTAACTTTATGAAGCCAACATGTGGTCCAGTGAACTAGGACATTGATTACAACATTGGTGGAAACACCTGAGTGACATGGTTGTGAAGGTAGGGAGTTACCTCATGCCAACGTTATGAACTGTTGACAATGTTTGTGAAGGTAGGGAGCTACCTCATGCCAACGTGATGAACTGTTGACAGTGTATGCTAGGTTGTGATTACTACCCATGGATCAGGGTAGTTACATGATACTGTGTGAAGATCTATTGTCCAAGGACATGGAACTAAGGTGAAGTGTTTAGTCACCTGATAGACTTTACCAGTGACATTGTATGTTCGTGTGGAGCAACCGCTTATTGTGTAGGTGACATATCAGTGTGTGGGTCACTGATGAGATAGAAGAGTGACCTGGCTCTTGTGTATGTTGAGACGGTGCTACATGTATTTTTTCTGCAATTGGGAGACCACTAATGTTCTAGGGTCGGCCCAGACTTCATCAAGAGTGTGACGAGGGAAATAGTACGACAGCAAGGAAGGATCCTTGTTCATCAGTGCAGTGTCCGTCAGGCAGTGGTACGGCGCTTGATCAGCCCTTGCTTGGTTCTCTGGGTGAAGAGGGAACTTTGGAGAGGCAGCAGACCTTGGAGTTCCAGTCCACTGGAGGAGCCTGGGTGAGTCGCTACCACGACTGGACAACCGCACGAGCTATCGTCCGCCTCCATGATGAATACTCATCTGCGTCTTTGATCTTGTACATAGTTCTTCTAGTCTGGCTTCCAGCCATCCTTCTCTGTGTTGTGGTTGACGTAGTTCAGAATTAAATTTTGTTCTCTTAGCTATGACTTTGTGCAGTGATATGACTGGTGTCTGGTCCGAGCCCCCTTGGGGTTTGGAACCCTAGGTGAGGGAGGGAAGGTTAAGCTGTCCCGGCTTGTGTGGGGCCTGGTAGATGTAGAGTGCTATTGAGGTGGTTGGAGCAAAGGCAGGGGATAGTATCTATCGTGGCAAACCAGTCCAAGCCCCGGCGGTCTTGTCACAGCCACATTCTGAAGCCATGTACATTCTCATCTTCATCTCTGGTACACCCCCCTCTCCCAACTACCCTTTCCAAGCATTCATGTTTTCTACATGCATAAATATTATTTTCTTAAATTTTATTTATCTTACTAACCAGTCTTCTTCAATATTCAGTTATTTTTGGGTAGATCTGTTTGTGTCCTGTGTATCACACATTGTTTGCATCACTACCTAAATAGGTGTTTGATTCTGCCTCTTGAAGTGAAGCTCATTTATTCGTATTACCTTTGTCTGTCCAATATGAATTTTAGAACCAATTGTTGTGACCTCCCATAAAGCTCGGTTACTTTATCTTGCATCTGATTTTGTGTGTGTGGCATGGGGACAATGTTGCCAACAAAGTCCAGATCATCAAGCTGCTTTTTCAGAGGCTACTGAATTCCATTTCTCATGGTAGTTTTCATTGTTTTCATAATCCAGCTTATAGTCAGTAAGCAATCCTGTTATTTAAATAGTTTTCCTTTATGAAGAAATCTTAATTTCATGTCTTTATAATATATGTTGCTCTTATTAATTATGTTAATATTTTCTGTGGGATTCAAAAGTCTCTTAAATTTCCAAAGGGATTCCATATCAATGCAGTTAAGGACCTTTTCATAGTCCACAAATCCAATATAACGTGGCAAGTTCAGTTCAATGCTTTATTCTATTATTATGCATAATCAAAGCTCAGCTCACAATATCACTCATGTTGTGTTCCATTCCACAACATCTCAAGACACTAATAACAGGACACTAATCTTCTGGTATATGATACTAGTGGAGTGACCATCTTTCCACTCCTAATGTCTTGTGTTCTTAATTCACCTGCATGACGCATGACATCCTTAGCAACAATACTGCTAACCTGCATGGTGTCAAACTTATATAGTAAACTTTAGAATGTCATTTGAAGCTTGCGTGTTTCAAATTTTAATCCATCAAATTGGCTAATTTAAATTAAAACAAATTCAAACAGAAATACTTACAGGCTTTTTAGATACTCGCACTTTTAAATCAGGAATATTTGCAAACATTGCCGCAAGCAAAGAAGACTTCCCGACATTACTTTTGCCAATGAATGCAATCTGTAAAAATGTAATGAGAAATATAAAAAAAATGAGACCAGAGACAACTTTGATTAATTCTATGGAATACTATGGCCATATTAACCATCACAGTGGCTTTAGAAGAACAGTGATGGAAGACATGGTTGCTGAAAGATGAGCACAGGATACTGCAGACATCCTGATCACAAAGAGGCATGAGAAATGACAAGAGATGGAGAAACTTGTCAGCAAACTGTGACTGAGTGATTCTGCAAAGGACCTGCTATGTAATTAAGATTGGTTAAACAAGTATGCACTATCATAACAAATGAAAATACATGACCTATTAAACTTCTACAAACTGATGTAATTAAAAAAAAATGTCTATTGAAAACCAAAATAGTATTCCCAATCAAGTAAAATATCATAACTCCATACAGAAATTCTCTAGTGAAGCCACAGTTCAAGCCAAGGGTTAGACATCAGTTGCAGGCCATTTGGAAGCAGACCACTTTGTGTTGACTACGATGGTATGAGGTGTCAGTCATTCAGAAAGCAATGGCAAGCTACTGAACTAACATTGCCTAGTCAATCACAAACAGCCAATAAATACCGGAGTCAATTGCAATGTTCTGTAAAAGCATGCAACTAACCTTTTATACAGAAATTCAGCTCTTAATTTAATCAAAATCAAAGATGTGAAACTATACTTAAGCAGCCGAATGGGTAAGAACGCATGTTCTTAAACATCCATTGTGCTGATGCCGAGGTAAGCGGTTCAACCCCACCGGACAGCTGGACTAAAATGATGACCTGTCGTCCTTGACTTGGGGATGTTAATTACAAGTACCTCTGAATTTGGAGTGGGTTCGCCTGATGGCGAGGGTCATTGTTAATAGGGAAAGCTAATCCACACGCAAAATTCAGTCCATCACTACTATAAATAGTGTGTATGGACTATGCTTGAGTTCAAAGTGAGCGCCAAAAAAAATAAAATATCAATCAATCAGTCAGGTGTCGTCTCCACAATGAAGGTTGCTGCAATGGATCTACAAAACTGTCTGTCTCTCGCCCTAACTGTACATTCTGTCAGACTGATGTTCACCCATCTCTTGATGTTATCTTCCCACTTGTATCATTGTCTATCTCTTGCTCGCTTTCCCCCAACCTTGCCCTCCAGTATGATTTTTATAGGAGTATTATGTCTGTTAACGTAGCCAAAATATTTCACTTGCCTCTTTTTATTATTTTCTTCAACTCTTTTCATTCCGGGGTTTTCTAGAACCTCTGAATTTTGATTGCTTTTGTTTCCATGAAACACAACATGTTCATCTGTAAACCCGCATCTTCAGGGCCTCTATTTGACTTTCTAGTTGCTTGTTCAATGTCCAGGCTTCCGCGCCTTACAGTAGTGTTGAAGACATGTAACATTTGACAATTCTCATTTTTAAAGCACTGTTAATCTCTCTAGATGTTAAGACTGATTTCACTGGAGAACATGTACCATGATGCTACTTAGGTAGTTTTCGGCTCATTGTCAGTTGGTAACACTGATGGTAGCGGTATCTATACTCAATTGGTAGGCACTCTACTGTGCTTGCCGACACTCAGGAAATAACTCGCAGAATTCAGCGAAGCAACTCGACAATGTTTTATTTAGCAAACATATATCAACACTTCACCGTCGACTATGACTTGATCGCATTTCCTGTGCGACACTGCAAGTGCATCTTATGCAGATAGCAGTCTGATATTCAGTTGACTATTTTCATGTCAACGCTGGCGTCTTTGTCACTGCAAGGCATTAATGAATGTAATTGCCGGTGAGTAAAGTTCTTAATAAACTTAAGTGGCCAACTTATGTTACACTGTTGAAGCTGGATCACATAACAAGCTCACTGTTATATGAATATCAGAATATTGTCCGTGAATATCAGTACAGTGTCAACTAGTTTTGAGGGCTCTACCAGGTGAAAGATCGTCCTTAGAATAGCAGTAGTAGATATTTTATCATTGTTGACTCTAGTTGTTTTTCATTGAATCTAGTTGATTGTAGTAGATGTTAGTTGTTTCTAGTCAATGTGTCCAGTCTGCTGTCCCAACGCTTAATGACTTATTTCTGTATACGCGACACTAACTACCACCACTGTCATGTGAACCCATGAGTTGTTTTCCTGTTACTGAACTGTCATCGCCCAGTCAGCAGTATGTTAACTCATTCTCTATCTGTCTTACTGGTTAGTGTAGTTAACCCGCATCTATTCTATTTTAACTCCTGTCCAGTCACTTTCAGAACATGGCACATGTTCTGCAGTTTGATTACACTGCCTGCATGAGCATAGTGGTGAGTCACTCAGAGAAAGCCTGGACATATGCTTGTTAAGTCTGTTATACCCTGTTTGAAGTCTTAAAATGATGACCTGTCCTTACTGGTCAAGAGAATGATAGTGGCCATTGTTCTGTTCTTTTCTGGTACTCTGGTTAACTCTCTTTGTTTCATAGGATGTAAGTTCATTCCTTTCTTGACAAACTCAACTGCCTTCTCATTTATGGGTACACCACTGTGGGATGGCACCCAATGAATTATAATTTGTTTATTTTTTTGCAGCTACCTTTCTAAGCTCAAGTCTCAAATATGGGAGTTTGCCATTCTTGAGGGTCAGTTCTTCTTCTTCTTTCGTTCGCTTGAAATATGTCTATATCTGCAATGTCGTCTCTTGCATGAATTGAACTGTTTTTTTCAGTTCACACAGTGGTCCATAGAGTTTATCTTCCACTGTTGTCTCTCTAGGCCAGAAGGTTTGCCTAGATATGTTATATTTTGGGCAGTCTTGGAGTATGTGCTCTGCTGTCTGCGACGCCAATCCATATGTGCACATGGCTGTTTCACCAATCTTGAATTTTGTATACATGTGGTTGCGTAATCTATTGTGTCCTGTTCTGAGGCGCAGAATAATGACTTGTTCTGGTCTGTCCATAATGTGGTAGTCATCTTGAGCAGGTTTTGGTGGCTTTCTGACTGATTTGATCATTCTTTTCTTTTGGTGGTATGTAACGGGCACATCAGGCTGTTCCTCTTTGGCTCCTTCCTTAGCCAATTGATCAGCTCTATCGTTTCCGGGTACTCCACAGTGGGATGGTATCCACTGTATGGTGACTTTATGCTGACTGCTAAGTTCAGAAAGTAGTGTCCTTAGTACTGGCAATTTCCCAGAGAGGAGCTCCTCGAGTACTGATTTTGCATCTGTTAGTAGCACCACAGGTTGTGTACCATTGCTGTTATTTAGTAATTTCTCTGTTGCTATCTTGATTGCCTCAATTTCGGCATCATAGTTATGGCAGTACTTTCCTGTCGGTACTCTGGCTGTGTCCCTAGTATTATTTGGGTATTCTATGTACACTCCCGCTCCTCCATTTCGAACAGCATTTTGTGCTGACCCATCTGTGTAGACTCGGATCCAGAGGTCCTGTGGGTATTCTTCATCAAGGAAGCTGAGAGTGGCTGTTCTGCGCTGCACACTGTTCTGTTCTTCCTTGTCAAATATTCCTCTCACTTTTGTCTGGATTTGTAACGATAGTCTATGCTCATCTTTCCATGGAGTTCGCTCTGGAATAGTTGTTAGGGCGATACCAACTGTGGGCAGATCAGTGGTTTCTCTGCAGAGTCGTTTGGCCTAGTGGATAAAACTACTTCTTTTCAACCGCCCCATAGCTAGGTTTTCAAATCTGTTCTTCATAGGGTGGCCTGGCAAGCTGAGGAACTTTTCTGCTTGTATTAGCGTTTTCGTATCTCTGCGCTCACTCAGTGCCTGTGTCCTCCCCATCTTCTCCATTTCCACTATAGGGGTTGATCTCATCCCTCCTGTGGTGACTCTAAGTGCTTGATTTTGCACCTTGTCCAGCTCTTGTAGTGTGGTATTTGATGCTGAACACCACGCAGTTGACCCATATTCCAGGTGTGGTCGTATGCTCTGTTGGTAAACTTTGCTAAGTATTTTCGTACTGGCTCCCCATGTGGTTCCACTTAGCTTTCTCAGGATGGCTATTTTCCTTCTGGCTTTTGCTACTGCTTTGTTGATGTGCTTTCTCCATGTCAGCTTGCCATCAAATGTTACTCCAAGGTATGTTGGTTCTTTATCTTCTCTTAGGGGTGTTCCATTTATCTGGATGATCCCTGCCTTTTGTTTTGGAGAGAGGGTAAATAGGGTGGTGCTGCACTTGTCAGTGTTTATGCTGACACACCATCTATTTGCCCATGCAGCAAATGTATCTACAGCTCTTTGTAGCAATCTGGTGGCCACTGATGCATATTCATTTGTGCTCCATAGAACCAGGTCATCGGCGTACATTGCCGCTTTAATTCCATGCGGTAGGTGAGCAACAAGATCATTGATGAAGATTAGAAAAAGTGTGGGGGACAAGACTCCGCCCTGGGGGACACCGTGACGCAGTAGTACTTTCTTGCTCTTGAGTCCGTCTATCTGTACTCGGGCTCTTCTGTTGTGCAAGTATGCTTTCACCCATTTGTACATTCTTCCATTGACTTTGCAGTTTCTCAGTTTCTTCATCAGACCTTCTTTCCAGACTTTGTCAAAGGCTTTCTTCAGATCTATCCATGCCGCAAGCACCAGCTTCTTCTCTTGGAATGCATCCTCAATTTCTTGAGAGAGGTAGGTTGTCTGATCTTCCGTAGAGTAGCACTGCCTAAAGCCAGCCTGCTGTGGCACAAGGATGTTTTTACTTTCAATGTACCACTGCAGTCTGTGATTGATGATGCGCTCCAGTGTTTTGCAGAGACAGCTGGTGAGGCTAATTGGTCTGTAGCTAGAGGCAATGGAACCATCTTTCCCTGATTTTAGGAGGGGTATCATGATTGCTTCTCTCCAGGCTTGTGGAACACTGCCTAAGGTCCAGCTGTTATTGAAGATCTGCAACAGCTTTGTTTTGGCCTCTGTTCCTAGGTTCCTGATCATTTCATTGGAGATACCATCAGCTCCTGGTGACTTTCTCATTTTCAGTTTTGATATGGCTAGCTCCAGTTCGCTGATTGTGATGGGTGCCTCCAGAACCTCATGTACTATTTCCTTCTGTCCTGTATGTTGTCGTTTCTCTCGAATCTCTTGTTGTTTCTCTGGACTAATTTTGCTATTACTATCTTGTGCGAACGAGTCCGCAAAATGGTCAGCTGCTTGCTTTCTTGTTAAGATTTTTCCATCTTTATGTAGTGCAATTTTTGAATTTCTCCCTGTGCCCTCGTCATTAAGCTGTTTTATTAGCTTCCACAATTTCCTTGTGTCTCTTTCAAAGTTCAGAGACTCCGTTTTCTCCTGCCAGCTTTTCCGTCTAGCCTGCAGCTTGGCCCTTTGAAATTTGGCTTTTGCATGCTGGAATTTATTGTGGTGCTCTTGGCTGGGTGTGGCCTCTGCTTGCTTTCTACACACTTCAACATCATTATGCAACTGTTCCAGTTCACTATTCCAGTAGGGTTTATATTGTTTACGGGCTCCTCTTGGTACTGTTTCTCGCGCTGCCTGTAGTATGCATTTCCCAAACTCTTCAACTGCTTTATTTATGTCTTTCTCAGTGTTCAGGTTTCTAACCAGTATGCTGGTGCGATGCTTGTACATTGCCCAGTCTGCTTTCTTGTAGTTCCACCTCGAGAGGGTGCTGCTTTCACTTACAAGCTCATTTTCTACGGTTAGAAAGACTGCCCGATGGTCACTGCCACCAAGTTGTTTCCCAACAGTTCGTGTAATGTTCCACTCCAGGTCTGGTGAATGAAAAGCCAGGTCAGGTGTAGTTGTAGAGTGCCATGATCTCGAGTAGAAAGTATGTGGGTCGGACGGCTTGTTAATCAACATGAATCTATTCTCATCCTGCCAGTCTTCCAGTCTCTCTCCTCTCTGGTCCATGTGATCATAGCCCCAGCTCTGTGAGTGGCTGTTGAAATCGCCACACACAATCATTTTTTCTTTTAGTGGTAGAGTGTCCAGTGCCTGTGGGCGGTCACTTGGACAGTAGTAATTGATCAGATGTAGATCTGTATTACCTGTCTTAAGTTTAAGTGTCTGATACTCAGCCCCTTCCATGTAGACTTTGATTTGGGAAGCCATGATGTTATTTCTTACAAGGGTCAGTATCCCACCTTTTCGCCTGTCCTTTCGGTCAGATCGGTAACACTGGTAGCCTCTGATTTTGAAGGCTATATTTTCATTGAGGTGAGTTTCTTGCAAGCAACATATGCTTACTTTTTCTTGGTCCAAGATTTTTTCTAATTCTATTGTTTTGTTGCTGACTCCCTCCGCATTCCAGTGCATTATTTTAAGTCTTCGTTTAGTATGGCCAGTCGTCCTATTCTCATGTCCACTGGCTCCACAGGACATCTGAGAAGGACCTCCAGTAGTTGGGGTTGGACCCTTTCGAGACATAGGGCCCGGCACTGCACCTGCCTGGGGGTCCAGAGCAGGGCAAGCACAATAACGATTAGCAGTAGTCAACATATTCCATTTTGCGTGATTGCGTGGCATCCTGATTTTTGTGGTGCGCCTCTTGGCTGGTTGCCTCCATCTTCAGCACCTTGCTTTGCTAGAGCAGACTGTGGTCTCACTCGAGTGTAGATGTGTACGCGCGCACACGCCTGTCTGCGCATGCATGTACGTGCATACACATCTAGAGCATACTGGTTATTTTCCGGTGCCAGAGACTCGCCGTCGCCCCTTCTCCTGTTAGTTTAAACAGGTCCGCCACGTGAAGGCCAGGAGTTGGACTTTTGCTGCATAGGTTATGTATTCACGAGCCATTGAGGTATTTGAGCAATGTTGGGCGCTCACCCCAACACCGCGCCTCAGCTACATACAGCAACATTTGGAACCCTTGAGGGTCAGTGAAAAAGGCCACCCGGTGACAGTCAGAGCTAGTGTTAATCAAATGTCCGCTGACACATCTATCCAAGAAGGTCAACCTGCTCAACAACTGCCGAAAATAAGCTGAATGTGTTGACTGACACATCTACCCAGGAAGGCTATCCTGGTCAAGAAACTCCAGGAAGAAGTCTTGCATGTTTGCCGAGACATATACTGAGAAGGCTAACTCGATCAAGAAATACCGGTAAGAAGTCTTGTGTGTTTGCCGAGACATATACTGAGAAGGCTAACTGGATCAAGAAATACCGGGAAGAAGTCTTGTGTGTTTGCCGAGACATATACTGAGAAGGCTAACTCGATCAAGAAATACCGGTAAGAAGTCTTGTGTGTTTGCCGAGACATATACTGAGAAGGCTAACCCGATCAAGATCAATCGCTGCAGCAACGGTTTCAGTGCCTGAGTGGAAACCTTCATAGACATCGTGGGCAAAGACTGCTGCATTGGTCCAGGTTTCTCTTTTTGGACGGTACCCACCCAGGGTAGGTGGGAAAACACATTGCCTCTCTAGTTGGCTTGATATTTTCCTGGCAATTACCTTCTCCAGCAGCTTGCCTATTGTATTCTGCATGGTTATAATTCGATATCCCTGAATTTTGTTGTGGTCTTTGTCAGGCTTCGGCAAGGGAATCAGATAGCTGTGTAACCATTCCTCCTTGATGCTAGCACTCCCTATACTGTTGTTGTACATGTCTGCTAGTTTCTCTAGCTCATTGTCGGTACACCTATTTATGTCGTCGTATCTTATGCCATCAGGACCTGGAGCACTGTTTTTTGATCGTCGAAGCACAGCCTTGATTTCTTTCACTGTCACTGTGTCTTCATCCGAAGTGTTCTGGGCCTTGCATCTGTCTGAGGTGACCTCCTTGGCCAGATTCCGGCCTCCCATGTCTGTCTGGTTGCTCTGCTCAAGGTAGCGTTCAAAGAGGGCTTTGCCCTTGTCCTCGTCAGTCCTCTGCCAGATGAGGTCAGCACCTTGGAAGTCAGAAATGCTCTTATTCTTGACTACACCACTCATGCTTTTATGTAGTCGCCAGAACAATTTCAGTGACTTGTCTGTGCTTACTCTTTGACACACCTCTGCCCATTTTTCGCTTTTAACCACCTTGACCAGTTTTTTTGAGCCGTTGCTGCAGCGATTGATCTTGAGGACGCATACAACAGAGTACCACTGGATTTTTTAATGTTTCAGCTTCTTGAACTAAACGTAAGTCCATTCCTCCTTAGTTGGATCGCTGCAGCCCTCTTCCAACGGAAAGTAGTTTTTAGATGTGGCAGTTGGACTTCGGAACCAACAACAATATATCCTGGCCTACCACAGGGATCACCATTATCTCCGGTACTGTTCAACGCCTACACAGTGAGAATCACCAGTGAGCAGATCACTGGACCTGGCAGGACATTGTCATATGCCGATGATGTTTTAGTGTATCGTCAGGGTAAGGATAGAGAGGAGGTTGCTGTGGAACTACAAACCGAACTCAATCGCATAAGTACTTGGTGTGATGAAGCTGGGGCAATGGTCAACCCAACAAAGGCAACAGTGACTTGGTTCTCGTTGAATAATCATATTGTCAACAATCCAACACCAACTGTAATGCTGTGTTCAGAGACGGTGGAAAGAACGCAGGCAATGAATTACCTGGGGATACGGTTTGATCGAAGCCTTGCTTATAATGTGCACATAGACCGGGTGATAGCAAAGGCCAAGCGGGGTTTGGCAGCGATGCGGGTGATGGCGGCAGCAAACTGTGAGCAGCGCCATCTATGTCTTCTGTACGAGGGGCTGGTCATGTCTGTTTTGGAGTATGCAATGGCAATCCTGACTGTCAGCCATAAGCAGATAGAAAGGATGGAAAGGATACAGAATGAAGCTATGCGCATTATTCTTGGATGTACAAGAGATACAGCATGCAGGGCGATGCGCTACCTTCTTGATTTTCCAACCATTGAAGAGAGAATGCAAGTTTGCAGGGCACGCGCCTACCTCAGAATTAACGCAAACACACAGCATCCACTGCATAGTGAAATTAGGAAGGTGAAGGGCAGCAGGTTAAAAAGAGGACGGTCGTGGATGGGTCAAGCCGAAGACATTCTTCAACAGGTGTGTTCACTTGAGGACTTAGAACCTGGCGAGGAGTGGGTGCAAGTGCCAACAGACTTCTGCACATCCTTTTCAGTTTGCATCCAACTAGATAGAAAATGCAGACAAGAAAATCCGGCTGCTGTGGAGGCTGAAGTACAAGCGTTGATTTTCGAGAATTCGCTAGACAGTGACGCGGTCATCTACACAGATGGGTCGGTCGTCCGACATGTGAGAAGCTCATGGGCCTTTACAGCTCGGGCCGGAGGGAGAATTGTGAAGGAGGACTCTGGTGCTTTCACTGAAACCACAAGTAGCCTGACCATGGAAGTCATGGCAGTAAGTAAAGCAATAACATGGCTCGAGACACAGACATTCACTAGGGCTTGTTTCCTTAGCGACTCAATGAACATGATCAAGAGGATAGAGGAGGGGTCGATCCGAAGAGAATGGTTGCTGCCTCTGGAGCGGTCTCGGCTGGCAAAGATTAGTTTCATCTTCGTGCCAGGGCATGCGGGAGTACAAGGAAATGAGCGGGCTGACAAGCTCGCAGGTGAGGCTACTGTGGAGGGCGGACGCGTCATGGACCAGGCTGACATTCTGAATGCTCTACGAGAAGTGAGACTTTTGCAAGAACCAAGTGATGACTGTGAATCTACAACAATGGCCAGACTGCGAGAGCAGCAAATTAAAAGAGGGGTGGCCAAACAAGAACACTACGCAGGAAGCCAAAGAAGATTGATAAACCAACACAGAACTGGCGTCGTTAGCCGCTACACGCTGCGGGATTTGCTGAGGAGGGGATCCGAGCACTTATGGACTGAATGGTCCGATGTGCAACGAGGATGATCTGTCGACTAACTAACTAACTAACTAACCCGATCAAGAAATACCGGGAAGAAGTCTTGTGTGTTTGCCGAGACATATACTGAGAAGGCTAACTGGATCAAGAAATACCGGGAAGAAGTCTTGTGTGTTTGCCGAGACATATACTGAGAAGGCTAACTCGATCAAGAAATACCGGTAAGAAGTCTTGTGTGTTTGCCGAGACATATACTGAGAAGGCTAACTGGATCAAGAAATACCGGGAAGAAGTCTTGTGTGTTTGCCGAGACATATACTGAGAAGGCTAACTCGATCAAGAAATACCGGGAAGAAGTCTTGTGTGTTTGCTGAGACATATACTGAGAAGGCTAACTCGATCAAGAAATACCGGGAAGAAGTCTTGTGTGTTTGCCGAGACATATACTGAGAAGGCTAACTCGATCAAGAAATACCGGGAAGAAGTCTTGTGTGTTTCCCGAGACATATACTGAGAAGGCTAACTCGATCAAGAAATACCGGTAAGAAGTCTTGTGTGTTTGCCGAGACATATACTGAGAAGGCTAACTTGATCAAGAAATACCGGGAAGAAGTCTTGTGTGTTTGCCGAGACATATACTGAGAAGGCTAACTTGATCAAGAAATACCGGGAAGAAGTCTTGTGTCAACTGAGACATGTACCTGAGAAGGCTAACTCAATCAAGAAATACCGGGAAGAAGTCTTGTATCAACTGAGACATGTACCTGTCAAGAAATTCCAGGAAGAAGTCGCCTGTGTCTGCGAAGACATGTACCTGAGAAAGCTAACTTGGTCAAAAAATGCAGGGAAGAAGTCAACTGTGTCAGTCAAAAGTCGCTAATATCACAGCATTGCTGTACACAAAAGCATAACACATTTATGCCAAAAACAAAAACATATCAGAAGAACAAAGAAGAGAAAACGAAACATCTGACTTCCTGGAATTTTTGAAGACCGGATTTAACTTTCTGTCTTTGGCATCCACTTTCGTGACCAGACTGCTTCCAAGACCAGCATTTGGTGGAATATAGTCTTTGTCATCTCTCACTCACTGACTGACCCTGAACTAGCAGACAACCTATTATGAGTGACTGATTGCATTAATCTCTTTTGGAATTTTGCATGGTACAGTTCATTGGGTCCTTCATCCAATAGAGACACAAAAAGACATATTCATTTATTTGGTTATTTCGGGATTTGAAATTTAAATATTGAGCACAACCCACTACTGGCAACGCTGATCGTATTCTAGTATGAACCCAAGGCCCATCCACGTCAATATGGAAGCACTAGACTCGAGTTTCAAACGAGGGCGAAACTCGAGTCTAGTGCTTCCATATTGATGTGGATGGGCCTTGGGTTCATACTAGAATACGATCAGCGTTGCCAGTAGTGGGTTGTGCTCAATATTTAAAAAGACATATGTTTGTGCTTTATAGATTATACAAATGCATTTGATATAGTGAAACATGAAGTAATTATAAAAATGTTGGAAGATAACACTGATCTCAGAATAATAAAGAATATTTACTGAAACAAGTAGCAGCAATTAAAATGGGAAATGAAGAGGGCAGTTATGAACCAATAAAGCAACGGGTAAGACAAGGATCTGTTTTGTCACCAGATGTGGGAGATCAAAGAGAGGCCAGGAATATGAGTTGGAGATTGTAATGTAAACAATCCACACCATGCAGCTGACAAAGTATTGATGGTGGAAAATACTACAGATCTACAACTTTTGGAGATTGTGGTAACAGAGTGCAAAAAACAAAAATGACTTGTCTTGAATATGAATGGTTATGTCAAAGACAAAGATGATACCTAAATGTGAAATAACAACAGAAGGGAAAATGCTTAACAAAGTTGATAAATTTAAATACCAAGGGGGAATTATAACATGAGATGGAAGATGCACAACATATATTAGGAGCAGAATAGGTCAAGCAAAAGCGGCACTCCCGAAAATGAATAGTATTTTATACAATAAGTCACCGTCACTGAATGTAAGAAGGAGTGCTGAAATGTTATATAGAACCTGATTTGCTGTATTGCAGTGAATCATGGAATATTAATGAACAAATTAGAAAAAACTTAGAGCAACGGAGATGTGGTTCCTGAGATGAAATATGTGAATACTTTGGACTACCAGAATAACTAACAAAGATTGCCTGGAAGATGCTAATGAAACTATAACATTATATACAACTATAAGAAAGAGACAAACAGGTTTCTTTGGTCATGAGATGAGAAGAGAGACAATGGGAATATTGTGCCAACTGGAAAGATCAGAGGGAAAAGAGGAGGTAAATCAAGAGAAATGATGCTGGATGGACTGAGATGATGGCATGAAGGAATATCGTCAGGAGAGTTGATCCTGAGCACCAAGGATCGAGATCTGTGGAAAGACATACGAGGGTAAGGTAATAAGTAAGTCACAAATGGCTGTAGAAAAATAACTAACTATGATAACACTTGAAACCAGTTTAGTTTTGTTCATACATTGTCCCTTTATTTCTCAACATAATTTCCACCAACACTGATGCACTTATCCCATCGTTTTATCAGTCCTCCCAAACCGGGTGCACAGAGCTTCTTGCTCTGTTTTCTAAACAACATTTTCACATCAGATTCAACTTCAGCGTAATTCGCCAAATGTCTCCCGCCAAGGTGGGTTGTCAGTGTTTATGCTGACAAATGTTTGTCCCGTAAAGCGATGCATAGCTGGGTAGAAAAAGTTATGAGGGTGAGTCAATAAGTAAGTCACAGAGTTCTGTGGGATGGCCGGTAAATGAAAACAAAGCACGCAATTCTATGCAGCCGGTTTGGGAGGACTGATAAAACGATGAAATAAGTGCATCAATGTTGGTGAAAATTATGCTGAGAAATAAAGGGACAATGTATGTATAAAAATAAACTGGTTTCAAGTTGTTATCATATGTAGTTATTTTTCTACAGCCATGTGTGGCTTACTTATTAACTTACCCTCGTAAATGCCCACGCCAGGTGGCAAGGCACATGACGATGATGACAGTTCATTCTGTCCTCTCACGATGTCCTCAAGGATACAAGAATATTAATAGATACAACAGTTCTAAATGAAATAAACATTATTACCTCTGGAACATCCCATTTTGGCATAATATGAGGATTAGGCCAAGATCCCAAGAACTTAAAATTGTTATCCTTGAAGCTCTGAGGTTCAAATAGTTGTGAAGCCTCCTCCATTTCTTGCTTTGTTGGTCTGAAAGCTGCTTCTGATTCTGGAATAATAGGAATCTGCACCATTGGCTGCAGACGATCTACAGGATTAGTGAACAAATCAGAGACAGGTCTGGGTTGATTTGTTTGGTGCAGACTTGAAGAGGTATAATAAATGTATCGTTTACAGGACCATGATAGTGGTGACAGCAGTTGTGTAGAAGCTGCAATGGTCTCCCTTAATGTCTGCCTTGCTATTAATGTTTGAACAGATGGGATAATATGGCACAGTTTCTCCATTTCTTGGTGCCCAAACAACACTGCCAAAGTCTGCACTACTGTACTGTGATTATATCTGAAATTAAGTAATTGTAAAATTAATGTTACCTGCTGTGTTACATTGTGATAAGTTTCTTAAAATATGACAATAAGATCTCCATACACAAATACCGTGAGTAAAATTCAATATTTAATTTGTGATTTTGGCTTGCACACTGTACTGAGATTCTCCCTGTGTGATTTATGGGAGAAAGCTGGAGGTGTCCATGTGCAATGAAAGGGATACTTTACAAACCAAACCAAATCAATCAATATTTATTTAATCACCATCATGTAACAGATTTTTTGTAGATAGGTGCCCTCATCAAGGCTTGCTGAAAAGTTAAAAAAAATCATTTGCCAGTTCCCTCTCGCATTATTTCATTACAACACATTAAAATTTAAAAGAAAACCCAGTCCCCATGCATTATTTCACCACAACAAATCTCCCAGTCCCCATGTATTAATTTTTTTCAAATGTGATGCTAACAATAGTATCTTTCCGAACAGGAAGTTGTTACTTTCAAGCAATAATAACTGGGTAAGAAAGGAGTTAACAATTAGGATGCTTCTGTCTGAAACAAGAACCAACAGTGAAAGTCTCAAAGTTTGAAACTTTCAGACAAAAGACATGAGATTAACCTATCACACAATACTAGCACTTGTTGCATGTATTCAGCAAAGAAATACGTAGCTGATTATGTCTTCATAGAGTCCATACAGTTTATTCTCCAATGTTGTTTCTCAAGGCCAAAAGGTTTGCCTATATATATATATATGTCATATTTTGGACAGTCTTGTAGCATGTGATCTACTGTTGCAGCACCAGTCCACATGTGCATGATGCTGATTCCCCACCTCCCCCGCGTTTCCATCCTGTTTCAGGATATTGTGGTCAACATCAGCATCTTTCAACTGTATGTTGATTCCTAGGCTAGATTACGCTCATCAGCACGCCATGACTTTCTGAGCGACCGGCTCCATACTTTCATAAGTCACTGGCGCGACTCGAACCGCTTCCAATTCCCGTGCGCTCACGTCAACCACAAGAGTATTCGGGATTACGGAGAAAGCTGCTAACCCCTCGACCAGGGAGACCGGCATGATGGTGATTAGCTAGTCTTGAATTGTGAATACACGTGGTTGTGTAATCGATTATGTCCTGTTCTGAGGCACAGAATAATGATTTGTTCCGGTATGTCCATTAAATGGTAACTGTCTTGTGCTGATGATTTACAGACTGATGTGATGATTCCTTTAATTTGGTGACATGTAACAGGTACATCAGGTTGTTCTGTTGCTCCTTCCTTTGGTAGTTGATTAACTCTCTTGTTTTCAGGCACTACACAGTGAGATGGTATCCATTGCATGGTGACCTTTCATTGACTGGCTAGATCAGATAGTGTGCGTAGTATTGGCAATTTCTCAAACCGGAGTGCCTCATGTACCAATTTCGCATCTATCAATAGCACCACAGGCTGTGTACCATGAGTGGTATTCAGTAATTTCTCAGTTGCTGTCTTGATTGCTTGAATTTCTACGTCATAGCAGCACTTTCCTGTTGGTACTCTGGCTGTGTCCCTAACATTATTTTGACGTTACATGTAAACTTTTGCTCTCCATTTCTATCATTTTGAGCCGACCCATCTGTGTAAACTCAGATCCAGAGATCTTTTGGGCATTCTTCATCAAGGAAACTAAATGCGGCTGATATGTTCTTCCTTGTCGAATATTCCCTTCACTTTTGTCTGAATTTGTACTGGTAGATTTTATTCCTATTTCCATGGAGTTCATTCTGGGATAGTTTTCAGGGTGATATCAATTGTGGGAAGATCAGTGGTTTCTCTACAGAGTCATTTGGCCTGGTGGATAAAACTCAATTTTTTCAAAGCTAGGTTTCCAGATCTGTTCTTCATAGGGTGTCCATGCATGCTGTGGAACTTTTCTGCTTGTATTAGTTAGTGTTTTCGTATCTCTAAGCTCTTTCAGTGCTTGTGTTATCCCCAACTCCACTTTAGGGGTTGATCTCACCCCTCCTGTGGTGACTCTAAGTGCTTGATTTTGAACCTTGTCCAGCTCTTGTAGTGTGGTTTTTTTATGCTGAAAACGATGCAGTTGACCCATATCCAGGTGTGGTCACATGCACTGTTGATCAACTTTGCTAAGTATTTTCCCACTGGCTTCCCATGTGGTTCCACTTAGTTTTCTCAGGATGACTATCTTCCTTCTAGCTATTGTTGCTGCTTTGTTGATGTGCTTTCTCCATGCCAACCAGATATAAAATGTTACTCCAAGGTATGTGGGTTCTTTATCTTCTTTTAGTAGTATTCCATTTATGTGGATGAGAGTGGTGCTACGTTTGTCAGTGTTTATGAAGACACACTATCTATTTGCCTTTGCATCCATAGCTCTTTGTACTTGTCATTCAGGAATAATGTGGAAGCAGCTGCTATGAGATTTAAGAAGGGACTTGGTGTGCTAAAGTTCAAGGCTGCAAAGGACATAGAAGAAAGCATGTAGTTCATAATTCTATCAATATCCGATTTTCTCAGTAACTGAGTATGGACTGGGACTGCTCGCAATGTCAAAGAGTCAGCAGGTGAATCTAGAGAGCATACAGAATGAAGATACACAGGTAATACTGGGATGCACAAGGGACACGCTGGTAGTGTGTATGCGATACATCCTAGCCTTACCCATGATTGCAGACATGCTCAAGGTGCTGCAGGCTAAATTATATCCCAGAGTGGCTGCAGACACATAACACTCCATGCATGAAGCCCTGGACACAGTTTAGGGTCTCTGCAGGCTAAATTATATCCCAGAGTGGCTGCAGACACATAACACTCCATGCATGAAGCCCTGGACACAGTTTAGGGTCACAGGCTGATCATAGGAAAATCATGGATGGCCCAGACAGAGGGCACAATCAAAAAAGTTTGCATGCTTGATAACATTGATAGTTGAGAGGAGTGGGTCAGAATGCCAAAGGAAAAATCAGACCTGTGCAGGGTCATAACAACATTGGATCGGGAATGCAGGGATTGACCGGCGCAGGTGCACTGAATGTAAGGTGCAACAACTGATCCACAACAATTCGTGACTGGGCGACGTAATCATCTACATGAATGGCTCTATGCTAAGAAGTAAAAGTGCTCGGAGGTTCATGGTAAAGGTTGTGAACAGTGTTTGGTGAAAAAAAGCCTGGCATACGATACCACATCTAGTCTGAGAATGAAGGGAAGGCAGTCATGGTGGCATTCTGCAGGCTGGAGGACAAACAGCACACGCATGTTGTGATTGTGAAGAAGGGCATGCTTCGGGTAGTGTGTTACACAGGAAATCAATTGGGGAACCTGTTGAGGCCACTGAGACAGATACATAAACAAACACACATAGTACTGTTTGATACTCACAGAAGGGGAAGAAGGAAGTAGAGACTAGAGGACGCACTAGACAACATAAAATTTGAAAGCTATAGTTAGCGACCGGGATTCGAACCTGTCACCTCCAAATGATGACAGCGCATCGCTGCAGGAACAAGTGTACTTTGACGCATGACCAACTAGACACTCTAGAGTGTTTTGGAGTATCTAGTTGGTCCTCTAGTCTCTACTTCCTTCTTCCCCTTCTGTGAGTGCCAAACAATACAATGTGTGTTTATTCAGGTAGTGTGGCAGGCCTCCATTCAAGAATAAAAAAATAAAGAGCATCTGTTTGATTTTCCCCCCAGGACATGCTGGTGTGGTGAGAAACAAGCAGGTGGACAGATTGGCTGAGTCTGCACCACTTAGTGGGATATTGGTGCATGCTAAGGCAAATGAACAAATAGATTATCATGGCTTTGAGAGAATGGTGCTGCAGGAGTGACCAGAGGATCTGGTCAACACTCAAAACTTGGAGAAAAGGCCATTCAGACACAAAATCAGTCTGCTACTGCTACCATTAGTACTGGGACTCTTCACTAGCTGTTGCAGATGAGGACGGAGCACTTATGGGAATGTCCAGAGTGCTGTGATGTCAGTTCTTGATGCAATTTAATTCAAAAACTTAGTTCAATATAGCAGCCTGGTGGCCACTATTGCATGCTTATTTGTGCTCCATAACCCAGGTCATCAGCGTACATTGCCATTTTAATTCCACATGGCAGGTCGGCAACAAGGTTATTGATGATTAGGAAATTGTGTGGGGGACAGGACTCCCCCCTGGGGAACATTGTGGCAAAGCTGAACTTTCTTGCTCTTGAGTATGTTTGTCTGTACTCGAGTTCTTCTTTTGTGCAAATGTGCTTTCACCCATTTTATACATTCTTCTAATCACTTTATTGTTTCTTAGTTTCTTCATGACTGTCATCCCAGACTTTGTCAAAAGCTTTCTTTTGATCTATCCACACTGCAAGCCTAGTTTCTAATCTTGGAATGCACCTTGGTAGTTAGGTTGTCTGATCTTCCATAGAATAACAGTGTCTAAAGTCTATCTGCTGTGGCATAAGAATGTTTTCACTTTCAATGTATCACTACAGTCTGTGATTGATGTGCTCCATTGTTTTGCAAAGACAGCTGGTAAGGCTAATTGGTTGAGAGCTGGAGGCAATGGAAATGTCTTTCCCTGGTTTTAGGAAAGGTATCAAGATTGCTTCTCTTCAGGTTTGTGGAACTCAGCAAAAGGTTCAGCAGTTGTTGAAGATCTGCAGTAGCTGTTTTACCCATTGTTCCTCGATTATTTAATTGGGTATACCGTTGGTTCCTGGTGACTCCACTTTGGGCTCCTGGTGACCCCACCATTCTCTATAAACACAGGTAAACTACAATTATGATTAACGTAAACAAGAAGACAGAAGAGCATAATGATAGTCACTATCACTATGCCTTCTTGTTTAGATTATTATAAAATAATGAGACTTATCATCACTATTACTATACCATAGTCTCTTTAACTTAAAAATATCGTGGTGACAAGTGACACTGAGACGTAAGATACATTTTGTTTTTGTGTGTGTATTTCGGTTAAAAAGATTAATTATTACTCTACTTCACGCGGCGAAAGGGTTACAAACAAAGATTGTAGTCCTGCATACCCACGTTCGAAATACAGCTGTGGGCAATTTGGTAGCAGACTGCCTTATGTTAGTCTTTTTATTAAATGGTATGGGTGCCGGTTGTTCAGAATAAGCAATGGCAAACTACTGAATGTAAACTTGCCTAGGAATCATGAACAGCAAACAATGCTTGGGTTTTGACTGCTACGTCCAGTAAAGGACATGCAACTAACTTTTTTTTTAACTTCACAATATGTTGACATTTCTCTTCTCAACCCCCCCCCCCCCTTTCCCCTCCTCCTCCCCAATCTGTTATTACTTGTCCAAGATAGGAGAAACTTGTTACTTGTTCTACTATCTCCTTGTTTACTGCAACACTCATTGATTACCTCTCCTTTCCACTGCTAATTATCATGAAATTAAATATGACAGGCAATAAATTCAAACTGTGTGAAACAAAGTGTCTTCATTATTCCTAACTTAAAAACTTAGTTGCATATCCTTTACAGGAGGTTTGCAGACAACACCAGCCGTTTTTGCTGTTGTTGATGTCAAGGCAAGTTTTACGTTCAGTAGTTTGCCATTACTTTCTGAAAAGATCAGCGCCGATACCGATTCGATTTCGTAAAAAAAAACCAGAGCAACGCTGGTCTGCTGCCAAATCGCGCACAGCTGTGTTTCGAACGCGAGTATCACGAACGGCGTCTGTAGCTCCGCCATGGAGACCCATTGCCATTATTGGAAAATATGAATACAATTTGGTGGAATTGCAGTAAAGCTGTAAAAATGTAAACAATATTATATTATATAATGCGGCTAGTCGCCACAACGTCCTGTAACAGTAAAGCAAAGCTGCTTTATATAGCAATGTCAGAGTTATCGAACTTTCCCAGGTGGGGCGGGTATGGTATTTCTTAATTTCGCGAACCATTAGTTGCGGCCAACGATTTCACTTCCGGTTGTGACCATGTCCATCTATATGTCAATTAAACGAAAGCAGCGTGGTACGATGAAAGGGGAAGTTATTCTGATATTTTAAGTATTGGTCCTTCTGCTAGGCGGCAAAGAAGTCTAAACTTTTTATTGCATTTTTGAATGCCTCGTCCAATTTTACATAAATGTGAAGAGTTTCAACACAGCTGGTGTTTGCTGGAGTTCAGGACAAAATATTTAGTGACATGGCCGCATGGTCATGGCCGTCATTACTCATCACACAAAATTCAAAATTGCGGTGCTCATACAATAAACTATAGCGAACATGTATTTATTTATAATTAGAACTGGTAATTTAACTACTAAAATTAAACAGAATACAAGTGTCATTTATAGCAGTAATGTATCTGTGTACTTGCATATATATTTCAGCATTTGACATGACTGAAAATAATGTTGAAAGCCAGTTTTCAGACCCGTCTGACCCCGGGAAGGTTAACCCGGTCAACAAATGCCCGCAGAAGTCGGATGTGTCGGCCTAACGGTGCAAGAACGCAGCTCTGCTGTAAACAGGCACAATGCAATCACATCCGAAAAAAAACTCCGGATGAACGAAGAAGAAGAAGAAGACCCATCTGTAAACTTGTAAGTGTAAGTAAGGAGTACTTTTTTGCTAAGCTGCACAGCAGAACATAATTATTTAAATTTAAATACAGTACTGTAAAATAAGTTATGTTTTAAGTAAGTTAGTATTTAATTATTAATTGCTCACTATTAGATACAGAACAGTGTAATAATTATAGAGCAGAAGTAGAAATCAATTTTAGTGAATATTTAATTATTTAATATTTTTATTTTTTCATTATTTAATATCTTAATAATTAATTATTTAATTAACTGCTGCTTAATTTATGCAGCAGCTACAAACTTACTTACTTACATCAATGCGTGATATTTAATCAACAAAAGAAAGCTGTCGCAATGCAGTTAGTACATTAAGACAATATGATATATTTTAATGAATTGTTCTTTCACTAACGACTAACATTTCACATGACTTTTAATTAATATAATAAATGTGCAGCTATTTTAAACTAGTAATTAGGTCACAGCACATAATATCAAAAAGTCTTAAAAGTCAAGTGCATCTTTGTCAGAGACTCTGAGACTCTTGTGCTTTGTACGATGCTTTCAGCAGGCCGCCGTGCGGAAAGAGACAGAGCCATATGGGGTAAACCTGGTGCAATGAAGTTGATCCTCTCGACATTCTATCGAAAGAGGAATGTGACCTTTACTTTCCTGTCAACAAATCATAAATAGAAACCCCATTTTAAAATATTCTCTGTATAATAAATACTAATAATCATCATCATCAAGTGCCGGCTGGCGTAGGTGTTCATGGCTCTCCACAGATCCCGGTCTTTGGTGTTCTGGATCCTAATACTAAATTATATTATACACCTGTAACAGGGGATTGGGGGGGGGGGGGGGGGGGGGTGGGGGTGTCTTTAGCAGCATAGCTGTACACAAAATTAAATAATTGAATTTAAATAAAATACTGTGAAACAAGTTATGTTTCATTTTTATACATCCTCACCTATTTTAACTTTCGTTTTTGCATATTTCATTTTTAGTTTTACATTATGATAATAAAAATAAATAAATATTACGTCAAGTTAATCCTTGCCGCCCCGGACGCAATGATATATGGCACTACGTTGTCCGTTTAAAAATAAATAAGCCACAGTAATAGAAGGCAAATAATAAACAATTGGCGGCCATTTTAAATTGTTAATTAGGTCACGGCACATTATATCGAAAAATAAATAATACGTCAAGTTAGGCTTCGCCGCCCCAGACACGATATATGGCTCGATGTTGTCCGTTTAAAAATAAATAAGCCACAGTAATAGAAGGCAAATAATAAACAATTGGCAGCCATTTTAAATTGTTAATTAGGTCACGGCACATCCTATCGAAAAATAAATAATATGTCAAGTTAGGCCTCGCCGCTCCGGACGCAATGATATATGGCACTACGTTGTGCGTTTAAAAATAAACAAGCCACAGTAATAGAAGGCAGAACTTCTCAGCTTCCAATTTAAGGGCTGCGATAAAATCTCCCTTATCTCTTAGGTCATCATTGCACTTCCTGGCATTAAATTACGGGAGAGTTTATACATAGATGAAGTATGAATAAACAGATACTTTATACATAGCTGAAGTATGAGTAAAGGGATACTTTATACATAGCTTAAATATGAGTAAATGGATACTTTATACATAGTTGAAGTATGACTGTTTAAATATAAGAATAATTTTCCAGATTGGTATCCCCAATACAAATAATTGTGTCCCCAGGCGTGTTCAAGAATTGTTAACTTGCGTTTCTGTACACTTACAGTTTACAGGCATCCATCTTTGTTTACATTTTTTTTTTGCATATCCTTTACAGGACATTGCTATCAACACCAGCATCTTTCAGCTGTATGTTGATTTCTTGGCAAGATTACGCTCAGTAGTTTGCCATTGCTTTCTGAGCGGCCGGCTCACATACCCTGTAAGTTATACCACCACTGATTCTTACCGTCATCACGTTAACCCACGAGAGTATACGAGATTATGGAGAAAAGTCATAACCTCTAAGCCACGAAGCCGGCTTGTTTACATTACCGACCTACTATTCCGGTCCAAGCTGACAGTAATATGCGTCGCCTCTGAGAGACTTGATTACTATTAGGCAAATAAAACATCAGGCTTTCGACTGACTGGCCTGATGAATTAACAAATAAACAAGGACATGCTACTCATATAAAGTGCAGGAAAACCTGGTATATGTGAAGCAGGTTGAAAAGAGAGAGGAGAGAGATAACGAAGCTATTTTGAGAGATATGAGAAAGATGTGTTGAAAGACATAAAAAAGTGATAACTTTTATATAATATAAATAAGATAATAAAAGTGGCAAAAAAGAAATAACTTTGATAAACAAATATTTAAAACATCAGTTCATAATCATAGTTCCTAATATTTGTTTATTAAAAAGTCACTTTCACCCAATTAATTCCTGAAGAATTAAAAAAAAAAAATAGTGTCCGGCATGGAATTGAACCAACAGCTCCCGCTTATCAGGCAGAGCCACTTACCACTGTGTGCTACTGAGGATACGATTTTGAATTTAAAAAAATATATAACATAGCCACGCTCATGTCCCAAGGACGTTACATACGTTTAGGTCACGTGACTTGGCAAATCACGTGACCAGCCGGGAAAGTTCCGCTATGAATAAAGGGATCATTTATTCATAGCCGGGGTATGAATAGACATTTCGTTAAATTACGTCACAAAAAAATTCATAATTCCGCTTAGAATTAATGTACACTCTTCGTTGAGATACCGTTGGATTCGTCTTGTCAAGCTCTATCTAACTGGTATGATTTCATAAGTAAAAACCCAATTTTTAAATATTGACCAAAATTGCTACTTTATACTTTCCATTGGAAAGTAAAACTAAAAGTATAGTAATAATATTAATATTTAATATTATTAATAATAATAATATAAATATAATAGTTTAAGTTAAGTATAATTCACAAGAAAATTAACATCTCCATTTATAATTAAACGAACGACGTTGGATTTAATTTTGATAGCTCTAATCCCTCTATCCAGCAGACTTATTTTTCATAATTGTGGAAAAATGTTATTACAATAGTCAAATATTATAACTACTCTCACCACAAATAAAAATCGCCAAGACAGACGGCAAGACATTGGCTCGATTACTACTGCCTTCTATTGCTGTGTGATCAGTTAGTATTGCCTACAAAAATCCGCCGGCACAATATTCGTTTCTCATTCATTCATTCGTTCATTCATTCAGATAAGAGTTGAGTTGAGTTGAGTCAAGAACCGACATCACTGCACTCAGGACATTCCCATACGTGCTACCGTCCCCTCGTTTAACAGCCAGCGAAGAGTCATACTACTAATCGTACCCACCGCTATCTGTCATTCTTTCCACATATGATGGGTTCTTAATCTGTTCCTCAGCCTTCTCCACCTGGTTCCACAAGCGCACGACCACCTCCCTCTTGTCCATAGGCAAAATTCCACCAAGAGGTACATTCCCTGCTAGCTTATCCGCTTGTTCATTCACCCGCATGGCCAGGGTAAAATATCCATACTATTCTCACGATCTGTGACCTCTGAAGCGACGAGAGCCATTCCACACGAAACATTCCTTTCTCCACCTTGCTAAGCATACTCTTTGAATCCGTAATGAATACAACGTGTGTTGCAGTAGTCTCCTCTAGCCACCGGAATGCAGCTGTTACTGCCTCCACCTCCATTCTCATGCTGGAGGTCGTAGTCTCATATGCCAAACTCTTCTTTTTCAAGACTCGCCCATTAGCCTTTGCAATAAAGCCCCAGCCACTACGCCTGTTTCTTACCACTGACCCATCGGTGCAGGACCGGATTAAGCCATCTTGGTGCCCTAGGCACAAACCCACATGGGTGCCCCCTACTGCCCCGGGCCCCCGATCCTCCACTGACTGCTGGTATGTTCAATATTATGCAAAAAACTAACAAAGAAAAACAGTTGTGAAATGTAAACACATATGTTTGTATTACTATCACTCATATAAAACCTACAATAAGGTATTTCTGTATTAAAATTAATAGTTAATTAATTTTGTAATAATAGTAGACAAAAATACTGTAACTTTTTTGATACATAAGAAAGTCAGAGAGAGCACACATTTACATTTTAAAGTTCTTTTTTCTAGATTTACGTCTGGCAAAGTTTTTGAGTACATCATCAAAGTTAATTTTGCGCAACAAGTCTGCCTCAATCATCAGCAAAGATAAGGAATCAATGCCTTTATTGTTTCATAGTCGATCTATTTGGATTTTTTGTACGTTTCAACTGAGAAAAAGAGCGCTCAGTTGAACAGTTCGTAACCATTAATGTTAAAAATATGCGCAAGGCGATTTCTACATTTGGAAAAGCACACTCGATGCTGTCTCTAACTATTATTTTGTAGAGTTCTGCATGACTGAACGTGTTGTTGTCAGATTTTGATGCACGAAACTTGTGGCGAATATATGAGTGGAACTGTTGTAGTTCAGTATATAAATTATTGTTAAGATCTTCAGGATAAGCATTTATTAGTCCTTCACAACACTGAGATGTTTGTGGTACATCGACCAAACAAGAAAGCAGATATACGAAATTTGTCTCTGGCATTCTGAGATACCTCAGGGGCATCACCATCAATGACCACTGTCTTTCGTTTACGATTACGGGTCAAAGTTGACTTATAATCCACACCTGGTGTTATTTCTTTTGCACCTTCTTCAAATCTTTCAAATTCATTCCTAGATTCATGCAAGTGATCTGCTAGTGAAGAATACAAATCAGCACACGTTTTCAAGTTCACGTGCTCATTTTGTAGAGCTTGACTGACCCTGTGAAAATGTTGTAACACTTCTTCCCAAAAGACACGCATGAAAGCAAATTCTAATTCTTGCATCTTCTTTGCAATGTTTTCTGCTTCTCTTCTGGTGTCCCCCTTCTGTGACTGGTCTTCTTGTAAACATTCTAACGCTTCTATAATCTGAGGATGAGACATTAGAATGGCTTCAGTTGCAACAGCATGTGCTTCCCATCTAGTATCGGAAAGGGACTTCACCAGCTTTTCATTCACAAGGCATCCTTTCAGAATCTTCCATCTTTTGGTTGAAGCTGAGAAAAAAGTATAGATCAGTTGCACTGTATGGAAGAAGTTTACTGCCTCTAAACAAGAGTCAACGGCACTTCTGCCTACCAGATTTAGTGAAAGGGCAGCACAGGGTATGTATATATAAATAATGTGCGATTCAATATTACATTTGCGATTTGCTTATGCCATGCAATTACGCTACCGGGACAATATACACATTTTTCTTGAGGACTTGTGGTGGCCCCCAAATGCTTGGTACCCTAGGCACGTGCCTTGTTTGCCTAATGGTTAATCCATCCCTGCATCGGTATAGATGGCCATGTCACCTTGATGTGTGTTGCTCTGGATCAGCTGTTAGGCTACACTTCAAACTCAGTGCGGCCCGCTGCCCATTCTCTGCACTCACGACCCAGTGTTATTACATTGTGCCAGTCCGTCATGTCTTCCGGAACTTCAACCCACTCTCTTTCACGATTGATGGTCTCTAGATCACACACCTGACTTATAGAAAGTTCTGCCTGTGCCATCCAGGACCGGCTAGATAAGAAGAATAGACCAATTTGCCGTAACGAGGTTAAAGATGTAGATAGATAAAGTAGGTTAAGGCAAATACGGGCCCTCTTACACGCCTTGAGCCGCATAGGTTATATGGTGCTAGCCCCATATTTGTATAGATCAATCGGCAATCTACGTGTAATGTGGTCAATGTAATAGTTGATTGATTGATTGATTGATCTAGGAACCGACATCACAGCATTCGGGACATTCCCATAAGCGCTCCGTCCCCATCCTCAGCAACCAGCGAAGAGTTCCAACACTAATAGTTCCAGTAGCAATCTGATTATATGTCCGTCTCGCCTTTCCTCTGAGCGTCGAGCGTCGGCCAGGTCCCCTCGTCACCCCTCGCTGTCGCATTCTTACCAGACTATGGTGATCCATTTGCTCCTCCGAGGTGTACACGTGCTCCCACAAGGCCGCAACCACATATGCCTTGTCATGCATCAATACTCCACCAAGTTCTGCCGAGCCAGCCAATCTGTCCGCCTGTTCATTCCCCAGCACACCGGCATGCCCAGGAGAAAAGATCCAGGTGATGCTTGCTACCCGTGACCTCCGAAGCGAAGCCAATGTAATAGTTAATGCAGACTACCCTAATCCTTACTTCCCAGAACATTTCACTACCTGATACCTATTTATTTAACATCAGGTCGATCTGAAAACCAGGTCAATTTAAAATGTTCGCTGCCATACGGCGGCACGACCCACCACGAAAAGTATAAATTGGAAAATGGGAATTCCCCACTCGGACACGAAAGTGGACGTCAACAAAGGAATCCAAGGAGAATGTGGACAACGTAATTGGACAGCAACGGGAGACGCTGTGATTGTGTTTTTCGAACAAGGACGCGTTTCAAAGGATCTGTGTGAGGTGACCTCTGGACGCGATGATATGAGCGTGAGACAGCTATGAATCAGGAGAGGGATCTGTTGATGATGATACGGCAGTGAAGTAACCGGGCGGAAAAACCTAGAGTGGAATTACAGCTTAAATGGAATCAGTGGATTAGGGCTTCAAGCAGAGCGCAGTAGACTGGACACTCATCGGTGGATTAGTAAAGTAGGTGCCGACCCTGTCTATAGGGGTCAACCTACAGGTCTGCGTTAGTTTTATGTTCACATGTCTGCTACGGAATAAACTTCTGGTAGCGCTTTGATATCTTGACTTTTGCCGTTGATTGTCATTGTATTCAAGGTAAGGACGCAAGTTTAATTCCTCGTCCTTCGTTGCTGTTTTGCATTATTACGAGTTGATACCTCGACGGTTGCCGGTGTAGGCACTTCGAGGCATATGGGGGTCGTCACTGGACTCGCTGCATAAAAAAAAAATTGTCAACACGAAATTCCTGCCAGATTCAGTCAGCTGAGCGTAGAAAAAATTTGCACGCCGACATCTTGAGTTGCACCGCAATACACGAATCACACACAAGTTCGACGTCACAAAATGGAGAAGAGCAGGAATAGGTAAACTGGAAGATCATACAGTTTGCAAGTCACAACAGTAAGTTGGAAGGTTATATTTCACAAGAACAATCAGTTCGACTAGAATTAACATGTCAAGACAGTGAGAAAATAGTACTGGAATAACACCGTTGCGTATAAGAATTACAATAACAGTATAATAGTTACACAGCAAGAATGCACCATACGCGCAAAACGGCACTATATTAAACACAACACAGCGCTATCAAATATTTGTGAACAACGAACATTATAAGAGATTGTAAGATATTTAAGAACATTATATTTAGAACGAATGTGTGACACTTATAGCTTTGATGTTACCTTGGAAAAGAAGATAGACAGCAGATACAGGCCATATGAGTAATTTGACTATATAGTCGACATGGAAGATACTTATGGCAATCGTAGTAGGCAGTGAGCTCGTAATAAACACTGCGTTGTCACATTAAGCTATTAACAGATTGACATTTCACAGTAATGTGCGGTACTTACAAGAAATGAATGCAACTGATCGTTTGAAACTGCTCAGGAGTTATTAATTGTTTATTCTCGCAATTCCATTGCTGAAGTAATACATTAATAACGATTTGTGGGTTGAATTGTTACATACCCCACATTATCGAGGAACTCCGAAACAGAAGACAGTATATACGAATTATCCTATCAGAATTTGGGGACAGAGCAGAGCAGTATACAAGAGCAGCAAGTTACACTGCAGTCAGAGATATATATGGTATAATGAACATGACAACGTTGAGGAGCATGGGTCACCGGTAAATTTCGGAGGTGCACTATTATAATCTGTGGAAAACGAACATACTACTTTGTAATGAACGACACTACTCCCAAACCTTGGTGTCCCTCCACATAACCCTTTCAGGACATTTTTCCTCACTGACACTGCCCCACAATATTCCCGCACTCAACCTTCACTATTTCAACCTTATATTATGATGCCGTTATCGGATACTAGACTCACATTGCGCCGCCATACCAAGTGAGCAAGGAGTAACGACATTTCAGTCGTCACGGACACATTGTTGCTGACTAGTTACAGTTGCCGAAGCAGCATTTCGGTTGTCTCACGGTGCCAGTTCATTATATTAGACTGACACCTCACTGGCATAGGATCAACGGACACGAAGTTTCTGCACATAATATCGCATTCTTTATCGCCAACACTACATATGGGACATTACGGAGACACTACACACGCCATCATAGAGGAATAGAAGGACGGATAAGACAGCACACACCAGTCTACTGTGGGCATCGTTGCAATCATATACCCAAATTTAACTCAAAGTTCGACGGGTGCACCATAACCGACTAAATTTTGTCAGTCGGCCACAGACCGCGTGGGTCTAGGTGCTGGTGTAAGTGCATTACACCATCGTGTCATTTTACCAGATATTGTGTTTCGAGGAGAACCTCCATTAATTGTCGACTGCAGAAAACGAATATATTCGAGCATTTGGAACAGTCGAGCATGGAATGAACATTTGGAAATTCGTAGAAGACACCGACACCGCAATTTTCTTAAGGCCAGTACCTGTTGTAATTGTCAATTGGTGTGACATTGATTTTTTTTTAAAGTTTAATAAGGTGTCGTATTTTCAATTATGTCAAAATTTATTATAAATTAACAACCGTTTGTTTTGTATGATAAGTCAGTAGTATGTTATGTTGAATCTAAGTCTGAAAGTTTTTGTTGTCGTGTTTAAACATTGATTGGTATTTTCGTCCCTCGTTAATCATCTACTGTGACTATTAATTATCTAGTGTCATATATATATATTTTTATATTGAACGTATTCTCACATTATTCATGTGGTTTACATATATTTCATTCATTATAAGAGTATCGCAATTGTGAGTAGTATATAAAGTCTTTATCGTGTTGTCACTTAAATTTCAAGAATATTAATTTTGTCTTTTATGAATGAAAATATGTACTTTCGTCTTACGTCAATCGTCTTTTGTCAGTATTAGTGTTGGTCCGCTGTACTTATATATTTATATTCTTTATATTGAACATATTTTCCCATGATTATTTTGTCACGGTTCGTATAATTATCGTATATTTTGAGTGATATATTCTCAGGTGGTCGTCAACGTGACAGTATTCGTATTAATTAAGTTGATATTTTGGGTCGACGTTGATACCACAGGACTTATTATTTAAGTCAATAACTACTCCGTTCCACGAAGAACCTTGGTGCAAATTTGTCGAGTCTTTTCTTCTCTTGTCACTTCGCTATTTATTTCAGCTAGATAGCTAATTTTACAGGTAGGACAAGATGTCTACCCTACAAGAAATCATGGAATTCGGTGAAAAGACTGGTTTAACTGGTGCTGAACTTAGGAGTTGGGTTAAACATGAGTTCAGTGAGCATCAAAAAGAAGAGAAACAACGTCAGAAGGAACGACTAGCAGCAGAGAAAGAAACCAAACAACTGCAGATGGCTCTTGAGAGAGAACTGAAAGAAAAAGAGATGACTATTAAACAAAATGAGATAACTTTGCAACGTGAAAAGATAGCTACAATGAGAAAAGAGATGAAAGAAAAACAGATAACCGCAGAAGCAGAGTTAAAGGCAAGACTAATAACCATAGAGGCAGAAATCAAACAGAAACGACTCGCACTTGAAAAGGAGAATCTTGCAAAGGAAACAATTTGGAAGGAACAAATGAGAAAACAAAGCCAAATGTATGAAAGAAAAGAAAGTAATTACACAGGTAAAGTATGTGCTGCAGTAGTGAAAGAACCGAACGCCAGAGATTTCGTTCAGAAAGTAACTATCGAACACAAGTTTAACGAAACACTTACAAGTACAAATGCCCAAATTGAAACAACACAAGAAGAAGAAGAAGAAATTAAAGAAGAAAAGACGCAAACAGAACAGGGTACATCAACTGTAGACATACGTGATAACACAACGGTAAATAATTGCGAATTGTACAAAGTCAACGAACCCAAACATGAAGAAATAACTGTTGTTACAAAACAAATCAAACGTGATTACATGTTTCTCAATGACATTTTTGTTAAAAATCCCCAAAACAGAATGAAAGTTACACGCACTCAGTACAAACATACGTCGTTACAGCGTATGCATTACAGAAGATACACAAGACTGAAAACAATAACATTGTTCCAATCAACAAAGTTACAATGTACAAATATTGGCATGAGTGCAGAAGAGAGATTTTACAGATTTGAAAGAAAGAAAGAAAGAAAGAAAATTAATGAATGAAAGAATAAAAGAAAAAAAGAATAAAGGAAAATAAAATGGGATGAACGGTTAGGGTCAAATTTACACATAATACACTACAGACACATTAGAGTCTTAGGTCTTATTACTTAGTTATGCAAGGTATCACTTGTCAGAATTGTTCACACTATCTAATAATTATATAATTCATCTTAGAAATAGTTCGATTCTTTATTCTTTGATAATTATGTCTATAATAGAGAACATTACTAAATTTATATGAATATTATTTGATTTCAATATTTATTCTTGTTGAATATTATATTCCTGATTTAATTTTTTTTAGATGTCTTGAATCTTTAATAGGTATGATTCTTCACAACTCTATGTCTGCAAGATTTTAATCAGTCAATCAGAGACATTCTCAGTCGATTATAATTAATAGAGGAACTGATCTATATTATAAGTTCTTTAATTATATTTTAATGTTCTGTTCTTTTATGAGTGTTAGAAAATTTAATAAACATAAATTCAAAACGCACTTTGTTGAATAACAATGTTACATTAATTGACAAAATATATAATATAATATAATTACAAAGATGTGATTTACTTAGATATGGATAGCAGATTTTTCCATATTGACAGAGTGTATGAAGGAATAACTACGCCATAGGAGTTATCTACTCAATGTGTGATCGATCAGTTGGTCAAACAGTAACTATTCTGACATGGAGTCGAGCGCACAAGTATTGTATTTGTAACTGTGACAGTGAAAATTGAAAAATGAACATTTTAATTTAAATGTTATGATTCTGTGGTTAAATAACAAATGTTAGTTAATTAGGTATTAATTAATTGAAATATTATAGTATGGTTTTGGGTTAATTAATCATTGTTCGGGAAAGTATTTGATTATAAGGTTTAAGTCATTAGAATGAATCTCTAATTGAATTAATTGTATTGCGTGTCATTATCACATTAAGATCCATAATAATCAGTCATCGCTCTCAACGTATCCACAAAAGTAAAAATATTTCTGAGGATTCTCGTGGAGCACATGTCACCCTACCCACAGATGGAAAAATTGTAAGAAGGAAAATATATGGAGTATACAATAATAACAGCAACGATAATCAACAATGAGGATGATCTACTTGGAAACCCCATTATTACCCTCGTCCGAAACTCATGGTAGTACCTAGAGCTAGGACACACTTGTCTATTAAGACAAGGTAGGGACTAATATGTTTATTAGTTGGTCTGATTCCCCATGATCAGCCACACGACGTCCAACGTGGGGTTTGGACAGGTGGGCGTGCCCGTCGTATAACTTTATATTTTTTTTAGGGTAGATAAGGGGGACAACCAAGTATTAGTCTGTTGTTATTATAGTTGTGATTATACAATATATTTATACACATATAGTTAAAAGGGAAAAAAATTTTACACATTTTTTTATCTGGGAGGGGGCATTATGCCATACGGCGGCACGACCCACCACGAAAAGTATAAATTGGAAAATGGGAATTCCCCACTCGGACACGAAAGTGGACGTCAACAAAGGAATCCAAGGAGAATGTGGACAACGTAATTGGACAGCAACGGGAGACGCTGTGATTGTGTTTTTCGAACAAGGACGTGTTTCAAAGGATCTGTGTGAGGTGACCTCTGGACGCGATGATATGAGCGTGAGACAGCTATGAATCAGGAGAGGGATCTGTTGATGATGATACGGCAGTGAAGTAACCGGGCGGAAAAACCTAGAGTGGAATTACAGCTTAAATGGAATCAGTGGATTAGGGCTTCAAGCAGAGCGCAGTAGACTGGACACTCATCGGTGGATTAGTAAAGTAGGTGCCGACCCTGTCTATAGGGGTCAACCTACAGGTCTGCGTGAGTTTAATGTTCACATGTCTGCTACGGAATAAACTTCTGGTAGCGCTTTGATATCTTGACTTTTGCCGTTGATTGTCATTGTATTCAAGGTAAGGACGCAAGTTTAATTCCTCGTCCTTCGTTGCTGTTTTGCATTATTACGAGTTGATACCTCGACGGTTGCCGGTGTAGGCACTTCGAGGCATTCGCCTCAATGGGGATTGGAACACGTGGCCACTGGGCCGGGGTGCAAGCGCTAGCCACTGCTGCCTCAGCACCCGATTTTCTGACCACTGTGGCGACCACTGTGTTCGACAAGGGGCTGAGTGGTCTCGAGGTATGGTGTCCGTCTCGAGTGCTGGAGGTCCCGAGTTCAAGTCCCGGTAAGGACCGGGATTTTTTCACGTGGACTTCCAGTAATAAAATTTCCCCTGGTCTCTGGGTTGTGAGATCGGACGCCCGTGTGTATTAATGCGCACGTAAAAAATCCGTTGGCAGTTGGAAATCGAAAAAGAGTAGCCTAACGGCGCTGCCCGGGCAAAATTTCGAGTTAAAAATCTAACCAAGAATTTTCAGGATCCTCGCCGATGCTACGGAGTTCGTGCATTGGGCTGAGTTTCTCCAGACTCAGGTTTGAGTTAGAAGGAAAACGGAGCACTTATGGGTTAAACCCGTGTGCCGTGATGTTGATCCAACGACTAAAAACTAGAAAAGAAAAAACTGTTGCGTGGCCTACATGCAGGCCACGGCGATTAAATCGTGCGCATCTCACGAACGCGATCGTAAGACATTGGAAAACCGTCTCATCCTCCGCTTAGGTTCATTCTCACCTTACGGCCTCAATGTCCAACACAGTTTTATTTATATTCCAAACGCCCCCCACCACCCCCTCCCAGTCCCGCAGTTGTATAGTCCACTAAGAAGTTAGTTGCATGTTCTTCACAGAACATCGCAGTTAACGTCAGTATTATTTTTGCTGTTTGTGACTTCCTGGCAAGTTTGCGTTCAGTCGTTTGTCATTGCTTTCTGAACGACCAGTACTCATGCTATTTTATGAGAGCCAATGCAGGGCGGTCTGCATCCAAATCGCCCGCAGGAGTTTTTCGAGCATGGGATGCGGCATTTCGAACTGCATCCGTGGCACTTTTATATTAGGACGACTGTTATAAGACGACATGCCAGACTTCAGACAAGGAAGCAGGATAACGAAAGTAGAGTTATTAAATTGGGTAGGGGTAGTTATGTGCACCAGGTGACCCCAGACCGTCATCAGGCGACAGTGTGCAAAAGAATATCAACATTGAAAGTAGGAACTTGGAATGTAAGAACTATGAGTGGGGGTGGAAAATTTGATAACATTAAGAATGAAATGAGAAGATTAAATATTAACCTGTTAGGTGTATGTGAGACCAGATGTACAGGAATGGGCATTATGACATCTGAGGAATATAGAATAATCTATTCTGGTGGAGAGAAACAACAGCGAGGAGTAGCAATTATAATGGATACAGAGAGAACAAAATCGATCAAAGGATATTATTGGACTGTATCAGACCAAGTGTTACTGGTGAAGTTGAGTGGAAGACTTTTTGATGTCAACGTCATACAAGTTTATGCACCAACAGCAGACAGTAGTGATGACAGCATCGATGAATTTTATAGTGATTTAGAGAAAGCCTTCAAGAAATGCAAGAATTCTGAAGTAACTATCATAATGGGTGACTTGAATGCCAAAGTTGGAAATCAACAGAACGGATGCATATTAGGCAAGTATGGACTAGGGGAACAGAATGAAAGAGGTTGCAGACTAGTACAGTGGGCAAAAGAGCAAGATTTGATTACTGGAAACACCTGGTTTCAACAGCACCAAAGGAGATTATGGACATGGAGGAGTCCTGATCATAAGATTAGAAATCAGATTGATTACTGTAACAGAGCACCATCTCTGTTAATAGTTTGAGAGATAGTTTGGGGAAATGAATAACTAATAAATGAAGGGCGCACGCGTGAGCCCTGTTGAAAGGGGTTGTTAAGGACGCTCACGCGTGACGCATGAGGGAAACAGATTCAGTTCCAACTTGCCCAGTAGATGAACAACAGCTGTTTGCAATTTGACTCTACACACTTGTACTTGGACTAAATAAAGATGTTTACACTTTGTCCGGAGCTTTGAATTCATATATCAGTGCCAACAGTTCTGTTCAGACTCTGTTATAGTCTGAAATGACGCCAGCGACCAGGATCATGACTTGCACTGTCGCGGCACAATCCACAATTGATCACGGAGGTCATCGCAAAACAATGGATTTCTAAAACTCAGAACTTGTTAGAAATCACGGACAATCATGTGGAATTCAACTCAGTCCATTTTTTTAGAAGTAATTTATAGAATTTACAAATCTTTCTGCTGGGCTGCTGCTCGATAAAATCGCCACATCAAAACAACTTATGATTTTCGGAGCTGTGGAACATAAGTATTAGAAGAAATTATTTGATGGAGCTGCCATCGTGGGCTGTTGATCATCGTGTCCTGAAATGACCTGACCGTTGCCCTTGGCCGTCACTATGCTCTGAGTTTGACTGCAGTAATCACAACCGTTGATTGACCTTGGCTGCCTGAGGTGAGGTCACTGATTGAACCTGTCGTTATCAACTACAAGAAGTTTGTGGTCAAGGTTCCTACGAGCTGATGTAAAACATGAGTCAATGAACGCCAAGCTCATTTGCTGAGAGACCATGAAGATTGTCATTTCATCGCTTTGAAAATTGTCAGCCGACACCAAGTTGACTATACCCAAACCAAACTCAAGCTTATGAAGTTCGTTATGGAATGCGATTTACTTGCTATGGTTCCTTTGGATGCGGGGGGGGGGGGGCATAATGGTTGCCGACCTGTTGAAGAGAGGACCTAATTAAGTCACTTCATTTCTATTAAGCTGTTTCAAGTCGTCTAGAAGTGCCATTTTTTCTCCGGGTGAAGTCGTCTAGATGTGCCCTGTTATCGGGTGAAAAGAAGCCACAAGTCTGGTGTGCCTGACCATGGGTGAAAGTGAAAGTTATCCTCTCGCTAGAGAAGCCTGAGATGTCTGAGGATTGATGTAACTACCAGAGATTACTTTCCGGGCGTCCAAAAATCGAAGGACAACTAGAAGATAAGGTCGTCGTCGTTTAGGGAGATCTAAGTACAGCTTCAAGTATCCTTATATGACACGAACGGTATGTTGATTTTAGGACAATTATAATAATTGGGTAATAGTTAAATCGATCTTGTTAGAATTTGGCAAAGACGATATCAGAGTAATACAAGATAAAATAATGTGCTGTGTTAGATAAAATTGATTTCTTAATTTGAACGCTTAATCTTTGTAAGAAGAACAGTGAACAGTTGCTTACGTCCCTTATTTAGTTTAAATGGGCCTATACAATTGTTGATAATTGTTGACTAAATTATTATAATTGTGAGTGTGATTATATGAATTGAATAGTAAATTTCAGCATATTTCAGCATGGCAGAAGAACAAGTTGCGTTAACACAAGTGTTAACTGGAGTAGGTACGGCAATAAGCAGACTCAACACAGCAATAAAGCAACAAGGAATAGGAACAGAGATTGAAAAATTTAGTGGACAGGCGAAAGACTTTAAGAAGTGGATAACTTCGATAGAAAAACATGCCTTCTTGGTGGCAGAAACGGATGAGGAGAGGATGAAAATTGCTTATCAGGCCACTATAGAACCAGTTTCAGATCACATCCGAAGAAAATTAGAAGCAAGGACTGATGAGACATGGGAACAGTTCAAGGATGACTTGGCCCGTAAGTACGCTGCAATTACAGATCCCCAGTATGCGTTTTCAGTGTTAAGACAATCCAAACAAAACACTGGAGAAAATGTACAATTATTTAGTGATAGGTTGATTAACCTAGCCGAAGAAGCATTCCTGGGACAGAACGTACGAGGGGAGGAAGTGGAACGAATGTTGGTCGGGATTTTTGTAGATGGTATCAAGTCAGATGGACTGAAATTTAAATTAATGCGAGAAACCCCTGAGAGATTATCACAGGCTGTAGATATAGCTGTACAAGAAGAGAATTTGAGACGAAGATTTAGACTGAGAGTAGGACGAGAAATAGGAACTAGTCGGGAAGATAGGATTGAAGAGCCCATGGAGATCGGACAAACAAGGTTCAGATGGAATAGGAGAGGAGAAATACAGACGTTACAGAGAAGTAACGAAAATGCTTATGATAGAAGAAGACAAATGAGAAATCCTATAAGAGAGACGGTAGATAACACAAATAACACAAATATAGTCTGTTGGGGTTGTGGTCAACGTAGACACATTTTTCGCTTTTGTGGTAACAGGCGTGTCCAGTCGAATACACAAAATAGAAATGTTAATAACAGAGCAAATAGGAATTTTGAAAACAGACACAGAAGTGTTACAAGCCCAAGAACGCAGGAAAACCGGCGTCCCACCTATTGAATAGGACCTGCGGTAGGAGGGAAGATAACAAGGTCCCAAGATTTAAAGAATATTTTAATAACAGGTATAGCAGGACGAGTAGAAAATGTTCTCAAATGGCTGAAATAAAACAATTTTCAGTAAATAAAAAGGACCCCAGTTCATGCATAATAGAAATGGGGAAATATAGAATCCGTACATTAATTGATTCAGGAGCTCAGGTTAGTGTAATCAAAGAAAATTTTCTATACAAAATAATAAAAAATAGTAAAATATTCAGGAGTCATGAAAATCTTCACTCTGTTACAGGACAAAATTTACAGGTAGTTGGTCAAACGATAATAAATCTCAAATTAGGAGGAATTAACGTAAGACATCTTTTTCATGTAGTGAAAGATTTAAATAGAAACATGCTTATAGGTAGGGATTTCTTATTAAAAAATGGTGTAAGACTTTTCTTTGATTTGCACAAATTAAGATTTAAAGACGTGTATGTAGATTTGGAAGAAGACATGCACATATCAGCACTGGTTAGAGTTAAAACGTCCACGACGATAAAACCACAGACGGTTAATTTGATACAGGCAAAAGTAAAAAGAAATCCGTATTATTTAGTAGGACACACAGTTAGAATCACCGAATTACAAAGGGAGGTAATTGATGAGCCTGGTCTGGAAGTTCCAGATGGAATAATATCATTTGACAAACACTTAACTTTTCCAGTAATGATTATTAACAACACAGGCAGGGAAATTAAATTATACAGAGGGTGTGTAATAGCCAAAGTAAAACATGAGATTAACAGCATATTAGCAACAGACAGAGTAGAAATGCCGAGAATGAATTATTCAGAAAGAATTAATACCAGAAATAGACGTGGAAGAAGATGGAACAGGCGGAATGATGAATTTATCCATCCATTCAGAAGACATACATCTCAAATACATTCAGTAGACAAAATAACAAGAGAACAAGAATTATTAGCACAGTTAAAAGCTCCACCAGAAAATAAGGAAATATTAGAACAACTTGTAAAAGAGAATCAAGATGTTTTTGCAATTAATGACTTAGAATTGGGAAAGACCAAAACAGTCACTATGGAAATAGATACTGGAGATCACCCACCAATCAGTTAAAAACCATACAGAACTCCTCTAAGGAATAGAGAAATTGTTGAAAAATCAATAGAAGATATGCTAAAAGCGGGAATCATAACAAGATCCAAATCAGAGTGGTCATCTCCGATTGTAATTGTGACCAAGAAGGACGGGAGTCATAGCTTCTGCTGTGACTACAGGGCTCTGAACAGGATCATCAAGAATGTAGCTTACCCATTGCCGGTGATTGATGATATCCTGGGACTACTTAATGGGTCTACCTTCTTAAGTTACCCTATAATGGTTTGGACTGTCCTGTCCTACTTTTCCATCTGAGGGATTGTGTGTGTGTTGCAAGAGAAATGTCACCTCTGAGTGGTTGATTGGGTTGAGCCTGGGTCCATAGACTGATGGATCCGTTTCAGTACTTGCCCATAAAGCTACTCTGAAGGCTGCCCTTGCTCTTGTCAAGGCCCGAGGTATCAGTCCATCTCAAGTGTGGGGATCATCTTCTCTCAGCCTCCCTCTTCTGGTCTGCCACCAAGAACATCACTGTGTAAAATTCACATATGTTTTTAGAATCCTACCAATGTAATACTCCATAATGCTAGTAAGAATAAACAAGACACACCAGGAAGGATAAGGTCGGAAGAAATCTAATATCCTGAAAGTAGGAACTAGTTCCCCACTCCTCTCTGATCTAGTGTTGGGTTAATTTGTGTGGGGTCAGAGATTATCACACTGTATGCACCTGCTATCATCTGTTCCCTGCTGTATGCATGTTCTCATTGTACCTGGGTTCATTGAAATGTGTACAGTCAGACATTGATAGGAGTGATGATGTGTTGTTCCTTTGAGCATTTAAGTCAAGCTGATAGTACAAGACCATGACAAGGATAAGATGCATTTTAATAAATGACATACAATTTTAACATCTTCATCAACTCATTGTGGTTATGCATAGTGTAGATAATTGTTCCTCTGCACCTTCCAAATCACTAACCTGTCTTCATCTTCTCATAAATCATTTTCTATTACCTGCTGTTGTTGTGGTGTTGAGTGGTGTACTGTGTTATGTAGTGTGTTGAGTTAACTTCTGTTGATAGGGGTTCTCATAGTTTGTACCACTTTTCCCCATCTTCATCAGTTAATATGTGTATAACTCAACAGGTAGTCATTGTTCATCATGGTCATGATACATAACTTCTGATGTGTATTTGTTACAAAATGTAATCCATACAAAATCATGACAACAATACTATACATTAGTAAGAGGTTGCTACAAATGTACCTCTCCTAATCCACTCTCCCCCTCTATTCATTATTTTATTCTTCTTCTTCTGTTATCAGTGCGCATCATGTCCATTCGGTTGGCTACCAACAGTTGGCTATAGACCGAGGTTTTATGTACCTGTTGGTCTTGACAGATTATCTAGGCCGCCTGTCACAAATGGGGCCTGTGAAGCGTAACCTGTTTCTAGGCAGTGCAACTAATGAGTGCTTTGTCTAAGTAAAAATCTGACATAAATACAACTATTTCTTCTATCAAACCCTATTATTTCAATTCACGAAGAAGAAAGGAAAGATATAATCTCTCTTTCAGCTCGTTAGATTGTGAATAGGCAGAAATAAGTACGTTTTCAAGCGAGGCAGTGGTTCCTGTGCACAAACTGTCTTGTGGATAGCAGATAGCATTTTAAGCAGTTTTGATGAAATGCATAAGAGTGCGTTTGAATTCTCACCTCGTACAGTTTTCTGTGATAGAATGTTGTAGTATGCACACATCAAAGCTAACAGATATCTTGAAGAACTTCAGAGTTTGCAATTTTGAGAAAGTGTGAGATTGTCAGTTTGCCGGGGAAAAAGGCTCTGTGTAGTCAGAAGCTAGCTGTCGACACTTTAACACTTCAGAGGTTTTATTTTATCAGCAATACATTCAAATTGACGCACAAACACTGGATACCTCTACTGTATACATCTGGACATCAGATAGATCTGAAGATTCACACGCTTACCTCGGAGTTTAGATCAAACTGCCGTCTTTTTCATGAAAAACACAGGTCACACCGGCGATCTGACCGTTCGCCAGGGCAATTGTAGGAGAAGTGCGCGATTTGAATATTGAACGCTAGCGGCAGGTCAGCGTTGTCATCACGTGACCGGCCCCCTCCAATTAACTTCCTAGTTGTAGACGCTGTAATTTCCAAATTTAGACGACACCCGTCCATCTTCGGTGTCATGTTGGTGTTCGTTCGCGTTCGTGTTGTCAAGTGTATAACTCCCTCTGTTTTTTGATGTGCAAATTTTGACGTACTGTACAATGATGGTGGTTGATTATGTCACATAGCCCCACCCCAGATTGTTCTTCGGTATGGAACTAAGTTTCCAGCATTTATAGTTGTCAAGTGTCTCCTATACGATTTACTCCAATGTATCCTCTTCTGCAGCTGACTGACATGGTTAATCAGACAATGGATGTCGACTCATGAAGTCCGCTCCCACATTCATCTTCACAGGAACGTATTCAATCTGGAACGAGTATGGTTGAAGAAGCAACGACCACCTCATAAGTCGTGAATTCAAATTCTTGGATGCTGCAAGAAACATGAGTGGTTGATGATCACACTGCACGGTGAAGTCTTTGCCATATAGGTATTCCTGAAACTTCTGTACACTCCATACGACCGCAAGACATTCTCTCTCAATAACACTATAGTTTTTCTCAGCTGCATTCAATTTCCTGCTGGCATAAGCTACAGGGAATAGCTCTGATTGTACATCTCCCTTTCTGTGCAACAACGTTGCCCCAATTCCAACGTTACTGGCGTCGGTGCGCAACACGAATGGTTGGTCGAGGTCTGGTAGATGTAAAACTGGGTGAACTGTTAATACTTGCTTGAGTGCTGTGAAAGCTCTCTCACATTCAGCTGACCAATTGACTTTCTCTAGTTTCCCCTTTTTGGTAACATCCGTTAAGGGTGCTGACAGAGTGTGGAAGTCTTTGATGTATCTTTGATAGAATCCACATAAGGATAAAAATAATCTCACATCCTTCTTTGTTTTTGGACGACGTGCTCTCTGGAGTTTGTCCACATTTCCCTCTTGTGGAGTTATTAGTCCATGAGATATTCTATGACCTAGAAAGTCCAATTCTTGGAATCCTATTTGACACTTCTTTGGTCTAGCCGTCAAACCAGTTTCTCCGAGGCGTCTGAACAAAAGAAGTAGTGTTTCTACATGCTCTTCAAATGTTTCAGTGTGATCAGTATGTCATCCATGAAGTGACTGATGTCTGGATGCTGTAGTGGGTCAAGTAATTTTCTCATCATACGTGTAAAAACGCTGGGAGCATTACTTAATCCGAATGGAAGAACGTTGAACTCATAGTGTTCTCCAGGCGTGCTGAAAGCTACCCATGGTCTAACTTCCGGTTTTACAGGAATCTGATAATATCCCTTGCTGAGATCAATCCTAGTAAAGTACTTAGCTCGATTGAGTGCTGTGAAGAGTTTGTTCTGATCAGGCAGAGGTTCTGCTTGGAATTCAGTAATAGCATTGAGCTGTCAATAATCGATGCACAATCTATGTTCTCCACTTGGCTTTCTCAATAAAACGACGCTGGCACTGTAAGGTGATTCAGACGGTGAGATTATTCCTGCGGTGAGTAGCTATTGTATTTCTTCCTCTAAAGTCGTTTGCTTTGCATAAGGAACTGGGTAAGTCTTGACTCGCACAGGCACTGTGTCATTTAACTTCATTTAATATTCCTCCAAATCAGTTCTTCCTGGCTTATCGGTAAGTACATCTGTATACATTGCCATAAGTTCCCTAATCTGCTCTTGCTGATCCTTTGATAAGTTGGGATTGATTTCCACATCCTTAAAGGTCTCTTTGGCTTGCAGTGGGTACTCGACTCCCATTGTTGATCCTTCTTCGACTTCAGTAGCCGCCATCAGATGTGCAGGTTCGGTGGTTGAGGGTCTTTCATAATATTTCTTCAGAAGGTTTATGTGAAAAACTTTCATCTTGCCTTTGACAGAAATCTTGTAGTTTGTACGAGAGATCTTCTCCGTCACTACATAAGGTCCTCTCCATCCTATTTGCAGCATATTCTGACTGGTTGGAAGCAGCAACACCACTTTCTCTCCTACTTCAAGCTCGCTATCTTTTGCCTTTCGGTTGAAGTAACGAGCAATTCTTCGTCTGGCGTGACGTAGATTGACATTCGCTTGTTTCCAACTGTGTTGTAAACGATTCTTCAACTCGGCACCATACGTAGATGCAGTCACGACTGTATCATCTGTATTATCATCGGTCCAGGTTCGAAATAACGCCTCAAGTGGTCCTTTGATCGGTCGTCCAAACAACAGTGTGGCTGGAGCAAAACTTGTTGAGTGATGGGGTACTTCCCTGTAAGCGAATAGAGCTGCGGATAAATACAAGTCCTAATCCTCTGTCTTCTCCTGGGCAATTTTTCGCAGGATACTGATCAATGTACCGTTCCACCGTTCCAAAAGTCCATTCGACTGAGGGTAATATGGTGAACTGAAGATATGGCGTGAATGAAAAAGTCTGAATGTCTCTTCCATAAGTTTACTACGAAACTGTGAACCGTTGTCCGTCAAGATTCTTTGTGGGAATCCTAGACGTGTGAATATTCCTAATAATGCATCAGCGGCAAGTTTGGAGTCACAGCTGGGCATAGGAACCGCTTCGGCCCACATGGTTGTTGTGTCCACAAGCGTTAATATGAATCGGTTTTGCCTTTTCGTTGCCGAGAGAGGTCCGATAATGTCTACAGCCACTTTCTCGAAGGGTATTCCAGTAATGGGCAAATCACCCAACATTGCCTGTGCTGTCCGGTGTTTTGGTGATACTTTCTGACACTGTGGGCATGATTTTACAAACTGTTGTATGTCTGAATTCATCCCTGGCCAAAAGTAGTGAGTGGCAATGCGCTGTGTAGTAGCGTTGATGCCCATATGCCTGCTGAAAGGTAGACTATGACCCATTTCTAGGATCTGGTCCTGTATTGAGTTGGTACAACAAGTTGGTTGAACTCTTGTCCAGCTCTACCTGCTCGTCTGTAAAGAAGTGCTGACTTCATGAACAGATCACCTTTACGTGGAGGTAAATGTGATTTCGGCAGTTTTCTCAAGCAGAGATCCAAGGTGCTGTCGGCTTCTTGTGCCCTCTTCAGTTCCTCCGTTCGAGGGGTTGGCGTAGTTGTTTCTGGGGTCTTTTTCGTCTGGGATCGAGTCGTCATTGTCGACATAGCCACAGGTTGAACAGGGTCTCCCAAAAAGACAAATCTACAGCCAAGAATTACGGGATATATAGGATCTACTAAGACTGCTGCCTTGATTGTCCCAGTGACATAACGAGATGCTATGCTCACCTTTGCCACCGGATGAGACATAGTTGTAGAACTCTTCAGTGGTCCCTGTAATTCGACGATCTCCTCTGTCACATGTTCCGGGTGAACTAAGGATGATGAAACAACGCAGTCATACGATAACCCGGTATCGTAGAGACAGGTCGTTTTGAATCCATTCAGCAACATGGATTCTACAACCAGAAGATGAGATAATGTGTCTTTATGCGGTGTCTGATTGGACGGTTCATCAGTGTTCACTCCTTTCTCTCTTCGGTTGGCCAAACATGCAGCTGTGTGTGGAGGTGGCTTCTTCCTACAATTTTTAAATGTGTAACCTCTGATTTTACAAAACGTGCAGAATGGTTTTTCCTCCTTCAGCGCTTTTTGGGCTAAGTTTTGAGTGGTGCTTTTGGATTTCCCAGTTTTTTTGGTGGCTAAGTTGCTATCACCTTCCTTTGGCTTTGGAGTTTTGTCTTGAGGGGGAGTGTTGGCCGAACGTCCCTTGCCTCCAATCTCCTTCTGAGATTTTTCATATCTCTCAGCCAGGATGATGATGTTTTCTAATCGGTCTGCCCCGTTTTGTGTTAAAAATGCTTTCATCTCATTCGACATTTTGCCTTTGAGTTGATCTATAATGATCATCTCACGTAGTCCCCCAAAGCTTTCATCAAACCTTCCTAGGCAAGCGCATCGTTGGATGTAAGATTTCAGTCTGTCAACAAGTTGTGCATAGCTTTCGCCCGGCTCTTTCCTTGCGGATTTGAACCGAACTTTATAAGAGTCACCGTCCACTTCAAATCGGCTTAAGAGTGCCTTCTTGAGTGTCGTATAGTCCTGCTGTTCCTCACGTGTGAGTCGAGAGAACACGTCATATGCGGTTGACCTTAATGCTTGTGACAACTTAGTTGCCCATCTTCATTCCTCAATTCCACAGCTGATGCACATCAATTCGTAGCGAGACAAAAAATCCTCTATGTTGTCAGTCTTGTCATTGAATGGTTCAAGAGGAAACGACATAGCTCCAGAACTAAGGTAGGAGACATTAGAATGTTGTTCTGCCACTGGAAAACCTAGTGAGTTTGAGGGTGTAGGGGCAATCCCTCCCTCTATTCTTCGGATCTCCAAGCCAGTTTCCATTCTCTTCAACCCCAGCTGGTGTTGACGTTCTCTCTCCTTATCCCTGATTTCATCTTCTCTCAGGGCTGTTTCAGCCTGAAGTCTTTTCTCTTTCTCATCTAGTTCTGCCTGCAGTTTCTTTTCTTCCAACTCATTTGCTTGTAGACGTTCCTTCTCCTTTTCAGCTATTTCAGCTTGAAGCTTCCTTTCCTTCTCAGCTAATTCAGCCTGAAGTTGTTTCTCTTTGAGGGCCAGATCGGCTTGACGTCTTTCTCTTCTGTCGAATTCGTGTGAGACATACTTAGCCAGCTCGGGGCCGTCTAAACAGCATTGCTTACCGATATCAATTATCTGGGACTCGAAATTTAGCAGCTTCGGCCATGCTTATTGTTTAATGTTGAATTATTGATTAATGTTTCAATGAATTACCTGGGGATACGGTTTGATCGAAGCCTTGCTTATAATGTGCACATAGACCAGGTGATAACAAAGGCCAAGCGGGGTTTGGCAGCGATGCGGGTGATGGCGGCAGCAAACTGTGAGCAGCGCCATCTATGTCTTCTGTACGAGGGGCTGGTCATGTCTGTTTTGGAGTATGCAATGGCAATCTTGACTCTCAGCCATAAGCAGATAGAAAGGATGGAAAGGATACAGAATGAAGCTATGCGCATTATTCTTGGATGTACAAGAGATACAGCATGCAGGGCGATGCGCTACCTTCTTGATTTTCCAACCATTGAAGAGAGAATACAAGTTTGCAGGGCACGCGCCTACCTCAGAATTAACGCAAACACACAACATCCACTGCATAGTGAAATTAGGAAGGTGAAGGGCAGCAGGTTAAAAAGAGGACGGTCGTGGATGGGTCAAGCCGAAGACATTCTTCAACAGGTGTGTTCACTTGAGGACTTAGAACCTGGCGAGGAGTGGGTGCAAGTGCCAACAGACTTCTGCACATCCTTTTCAGTTTGCATCCAACTAGATAGAAAATGCAGACAAGAAAATCCGGCTGCTGTTGAGGCTGAAGTACAAGCGTTGATTTTCGAGAATTCGCTAGACGGTGACGCGGTCATCTACACAGATGGGTCGGTCGTCCGACATGTGAGAAGCTCATGGGCCTTTACAGCTCGGGCCGGAGGGAGAATTGTGAAGGAGGACTCTGGTGCTATCACTGAAACCACAAGTAGCCTGACCATGGAAGTCATGGCAGTAAGTAAAGCAATAACATGGCTCGAGACACAGGCATTCACTAGGGCTTGTTTCCTTAGCGACTCAATGAACATGATCAAGAGGATAGAGGAGGGGTCGATCCGAAGAGAATGGTTGCTGCCTCTGAAGTGGTCTCGGCTGGCAAAGATTAGTTTCATCTTCGTGCCAGGGCATGCGGGAGTACAAGGAAATGAGCGGGCTGACAAGCTCGCAGGTGAGGCTACTGTGGAGGGCGGACGCGCCATGGACCAGGCTGACATTCTGAATGCTCTACGTGAAGTGAGACTTTTGCGAGAACCAAGTGATGATTGTGAATCTACAACAATGGCCAGACTGCTAGAGCAGCAAATTAAAAGAGGGGTGGCCAAACAAGAACACTACACAGGAAGCCAAAGAAGATTGATAAACCAACACAGAACTGGCGTTGTTAGCCGCTACACGCTGCGGGATTTGCTGAGGAGGGGATCCGAGCACTTATGGACTGAATGGTTCGATGTGCAAAGAGGATGATCTGTCGACTAACTAACTAACTAACTAATGTTTTTATTGCCTAGCAAAAAAAAAAATAAGTGAAGTTTGATCTGATCCGCGTAAGCCTGTCACTCCTTGGATCTGTAAATATATAGCAAAGCATGCACTATATTAAACAAGCAATCACTAACTAATTTCTTTTCCCCAGGTAAACAGTTTTGATAACACCACTGAGGTATCTGACCGAAGAAATATGAAGCAACTTTATTTCTTGTCTGTCTGCCAGTGCTCTATAAGCTAAAGACAGAAGGCATAGAAGTAACCAGAACTTTTGCCTCTTATCAAGAGAATCTGAAATTAGACAGAGATTTCCCTCTGGATAAAGATTTTCCTGTAGGTGATGAAATACTGTAAGTTCAAATTCCTCAGGAAAAAAACACTTTCTCTAAAGGAGAAGCAATGTTTAGACAGTAGATTCACACTATAATCTCTGGAACACCTTCTCTGAAAAAAAGATACTGTTTGAAAGAGTCCCTATAAATTTCAGAAGAAATGTCCAGTCACCAAATTCTCATTTCATTAACCTGAAAATACAAAACAATTGTCCAAGTAAATACAGTTCATTACATGTGATTAATCATCTATAACCAACATGTTGTCTGTTAATCATGTTTATCAACAAATGACAATATTTGAATCTGAAGATATTTGTGATTACAATTTATACAATTGTTTAAATAAGTACAATGTATCCTGTGTAACTCAATTTATTCCCTGGGTTTAAATCCGGGACGTAGCTACCCAATATGTCATATATTGCGAAGGGACTGGGGATCACTGGTGTGCATAACCCATATTCTAACCAAAGAAGTTGGGCCCCATCCTCTTCTATTTCTTAATAATCAAGAACATGAACCTTGAGTATTGCAGACTCGGTTTTATTTCGTCTAGGGTGTTTGTGGTCCTTTTGGGAATAATTAATACCAAATGAGATTCTGCCTCTTCACCAAGGATCCTATTAGCTTTTGAACCCCCGTTAGATATTCTGTGTAAAGTCTGAAAAGATTTCTCAGCATGAATTAGGTGAAGAAAGCATGGTTCTTGAGCAATCATAAGATATAGAGTCTTCTCTCTCCCATTTGTTATTTCATTTAGTTTATTGAGTTTAGTAATCTGGTAAATGATTATCTAAATTACTTATACACAAAAGAACATCTTGTTTTCACAAATACAACAGTGTTTAAACATGACAAACTGAACTGGAATGAATCATGAGATCCGGTTACTGTTTGTGTAGTTTTATTGATTGGGCCTGTATCTTTTGGCCTTTTGATGAAGACATTTCACATTTTATCATGACAACAATCAATGTGTAAATGCATATCAGTACCATCAATCTTTTCCCAATTCAATAAAACAATAGCAACAATAATAGCAACAGTAATGGTGGTAGTGTGTTGTATGATCTTTTTCCCTGTAAAAGAAACATTAACTCTTAAGTTGCCCTATAATGGTTTGGACTGTCCTGTCCTACTTTTCCATCTGAGGGATTGTGTGTGTGTTGGCAAGAGAAATGTCACCTCTGAGTGGTTGATTGGGTTGAGCCTGGGTCCATAGACTGATGGATCCGTTTCAGTACTTGCCCATAAAGCTACTCTGAAGGCTGCCCTTGCTCTGGTCAAGGCCCGAGGTATCAGTCCATCTCAAGTGTGGGGATCATCTTCTCTCAGCCTCCCTCTTCTGGTCTGCCACCAAGAACATCACTGTGTAAAATTCACATATGTTTTTAGAATCCTACTAATGTAATACTCCATAATGCTAGTAAGAATAAACAAGACACATCAGGAAGGATAAGATCGGAAGAAATCTAATATCCTGAAAGTAGGAACTAGTTCCACCTCCTCTCTGATCTAGTGTTGGGTTAATTTGTGTGGGGTCAGAGATTATCACACTGTATGCACCTGCTATCATCTGTTCCCTGCTATATGCATGTTCTCATTGTACCTGGGTTCATTGAAATGTGTACAGTCAGACATTGATAGGAGTGATGATGTGTTGTTCCTTTGAGAATTTAAGTCAAGCTGATAGTGCAAGACCATGACAAGGATAAGATGCATTTTAATAAATGACATACAATTTTAACATCTTCATCAACTCATTGTGGTTATGCATAGTGTAGATAATTGTTCCTCTGCACCTTCCAAATCACTAACCTGTCTTCATCTTCTCATAAATCATTTTCTATTACCTGCTGTTGTTGTGGTGTTGAGTGGTGTGCTGTGTTGTGTAGTGTGTTGAGGTAACTTCTGTTGATAGGGGTTCTCATAGTTTGTACCACTTTTCCCCATCTTCATCAGTTAATATGTGTATAACTCATCAGGTAGTCATTGTTCATCATGGTCATCATACATAACTTCTGATGTGTATTTGTTACAAAATGTAATCCATACAAAATCATGACAACAATATTATACATTAGTAAGAGGTTGCTACAAATGTACCTCTCATAATCCACTCTCCCCATCTACTCATTATTTTATTCTTCTTCTTCTGTTATCAGTGCGCATCATGTCCATTCGGTTGGCTACCAACAGTTGGCTATAGACCGAGGTTTTATGTACCTGTTGGTCTGGACAGATTATCTGTCACCTGTTTCGAGGCAGTGCAACTAATGAGTGCTTTGTCTAAGTAAAAATCTGACATAAATACAACTATTTCTTCTATCAAACCCTATTATTTCAATTCATGAAGAAGAAAGGAAAGATATAATCTCTCTTTCAGCTCTTTAGATTGTGAATAGGCAGAAATAAGTACGTTTTCAAGCGAGGCAGTGGTTCCTGTGCACAAACTGTCTTGTGGATAGCAGATAGCATTTTAAGCAGTTTTGATGAAATGCATAAGAGTGCGTTTGAATTCTCACCTCGTACAGTTTTCTGTGATAGAATGTTGTAGTATGCACACATCAAAGCTAACAGATATCTTGAAGAACTTCAGAGTTTGCAGTTTTGAGAAAGTGTGAGATTGTCAGTTTGCCGGGGAAAAAGGCTCTGTGTAGTCAGAAGCTAGCAGTCGACACTTTAACACTTCAGAGGTTTTATTTTATCAGCAATACATTCAAATTGACGCACAAACACTGGATACCTCTACTGTATACATCTGGACATCAGATAGATCTGAGGATTCACACGCTTACCTCGGAGTTTAGATCAAACTGCCGTCTTTTTCATGAAAAACACAGGTCACACCGGCGATCTGACCATTCGCCAGGGCAATTGTAAGAGAAGTGCGCGCTTTGAATATTGAACGCTAGCGGCAGGTCAGCGTTGTCATCACGTGACCGGCCCCCTCCAATTAACTTCCTAGTTGTAGACGCTGTAATTTCCAAATTTAGACGACACCCGTCCATCTTCGGTGTCATGTTGGTGTTCGTTCGCGTTCGTGTTGTCAAGTGTATAACTCCCTCTGTTTTTTGATGTGCAAATTTTGACGTACTGTACAATGATGGTGGTTGATTATGTCACAAGTATGGACTAGGGGAACAGAATGAAATAGGTTGCAGTCTAGTACAGTGGGCAAAAGAGCAAGATTTGATTACTGGAAACATCTGGTTTCAACAGCACCCAAGGAGATTATGGACATGGAGGAGTCCTGATTATAAGATTAGAAATCAGATTGATTACATCCTCATCAACAGAAGATTTCGAAATGCCTTAAAAGTCGCAAAAGCTATACCAAGCGCAGGCTGGTACAGCGACCATAGATTAATCTTAAGTAATTTACACATAAAATTAAAGAAAATATTCACCAAGAAACAAAAAATTTGATCTACAAGCACTGAAGAGTGAAGAAATAAAAGTTAAATTCAACGTAGAGGTAAAGAACAGATTCGATGCATTGTCCGATATGAAAATATTATTTCAAGACGCCAGTGACCAATGGGAAACATTAAAGAAATCAGTCAACCAAGCTGCAGAAACAACCATCCCAAAAATAAGGATAATAGGACGCAAGAAATGGATGACGGAAGACATCTTACAACTCATGGAAGTAAGAAGAAATAACAAAAATAACAAGGAAAAATATGAAGAGATTCATAGGAAAATTAGGAAGCTATGCAAAGAGGCAAAAGAAACATGGCTTGAGGAAAATTGCAAGGAAATTGAATACCAACACAACACTCATAATACCAAATTAATGCACAAAAGAATTAATGACATCACTAACAAAATAACACACATATCAACGGGTTGCCTAAAAACCAAAGATGGCAAAATCATAATAGAAAAAGACAAGATTTTACATGAGTGGTCAGATTATGTGAAAGACCTTTATGATGATACAAGAGAAGAACAATATGATCATCGGAATAATAATGAAGGACCATCAATTTTGAAGATAGAAGTTCAGAATGCTCTTAACCATATGAAAACTGGCAAGACCCCGGGTACAGATAACATCACAGTAGAAATGATCAATGCCTTAGAAGAATATGGAATAGACCAAGTCACCAGACTGCTGAACGCAATATACGATACTGGAGATTTACCTCCTGAATTATGTAATTCTATATTTATTGCAATCCCGAATAAATTAGGAGCCATGTAATGCGATAAACATAGAACAATTAGTATTGTCAGCGTGTTGGGGAGTACGAAAGAGGACCTACGACAGGACAATAGATATGTCATAGACAGGACACAGACGGGACGACAAGACCCAGCTATAAACAGGACACAGGGATATAGACAGGACTACGTCCTTGACTGACATTACAACCTTGCACTAAAGGACCTGAGACAACAGACGGTTGAAGGACAGGACCGGACATCTAGTACGGCGAGACAACCGACGCAGCACGACTATCATCACACAGGGTACGCGGTCAAGCACCACGTGACTATCGAACCGAGCACCAGAAGGCTCAGACTGGACTTGGACCGTGTAGAGGAAAGACGTGTGCGATTGAGCGAGCGAGTGTACTAATTGCCGGTGTGAAAGCTAGCCTTGCTGAGCGAATATAGCAGCGAGTTATTAAGTGCGAAGAATGAAATTGAACTGTGTTATGAAAGCACGAATGACTGCTATGGCTGAGTGTCCCTTGCCATTGTTGTAGATATAATTACTTGTGATATATTTCCTTGTGATCCAAATATTTGCGTAATGATAATATCTATTAATGAACTGATATTGACGTTTTTCAAGAATAAATAATGTTACACTACAAGCAAATGTTTGATATCTCACTGAGTGCATGTAGACATACTCACTGTCATGTTTTGAACGACGAGCTAGTGTTACTTATATTTATAAGACGTTGACAAGTATAATGAGCCACGTCACGAAGATTCTGCTGAGAATTACCATGCAAAGAGTTAGGAAGAAAATACAACCCGAAATAGGAGAAGAACAATGTGGGTTTGTAGAAGACAAGGGCACAGCAAATGCTGTGTATATACTGAGAACACTAATTGAGCGATCTATAGAAATAAACAAAGATCTATCTCTTTGCTTTATTGACTACACAAAGGCTTTCGATAAAGTGAGACATGTCGACATGGTAAGGATGCTTGAAGATCTACAAATTGATGGAAAATACCTTAGACTTGTAAAAAACATATATTGGGAACAACAAGCTGCTATCAGAATTGATAACGATGTAGGTCAATATCAGCCTATTAAAAGATGTGTGAGACAGGGATGTGTAATGTCTCCAGATCTTTTTTCCCTGTACAGTGAAAAATATATTCAGAAATATAGAAGATATGGAAGGAATCAACATTGGGGGTAGATACATCAATAACATTAGAGATGCAGATGATACAGTCTTGATTGCAGACAATGAACAGGACCTGCAAAATTTAGTAGATGCGGTTGTTGCACACAGTGAACAACTAGGGTTAGAACTGAATATTAAGAATACACAGATTATGGTCGTCACTGGGAAGAAGGAAATACCACAATGTGATATACGAGCAGATGGGCATGTTCTTAAACAAGTGAATCGATACTGTTATCTCGGCACATCATAACATCTGATGGGAAGAGATTAGGACAAGAGTTGCCATTGCGAAGGTAGCCTTTTGCAAGATGAAAAACATACTGACCAATAAAAAGATATCAATTGAAACGAGAAACGAGAGGAACAGTCTGATGTGCCCAATACATACCACCAAAAGAAAAGAATGATCAAATCAGTCAGAAGGCCACCAAAACCTGCTCAAGACGACTGCCACGTTATGGACAGACCAGAACAAGTCATTATTCTGCGCCTTAGAACAGGACACAATAGATTGCGCAACCATATGTATATAAAATTCAAGATTGGTGACTCAGCCATGCGCACATGTGGTTTGGCGCCGCAGACAACAGAGCACATACTCCAAGACTGCCCAAACTACAACATATCCAGGCGAACATTCTGGCCTAGAGAGACAACAGTGGAAGATAAACCCTATGGACCGCTGAGTGAACTAAAAAAGACTGTTAGATTCATACAGAAGACAACATTGCAGTTATAGATGTATTTCAAGCGAACGAAAGAAGAAGAAGAAGAAACGAGAAAAAGAGTTAGTTAGTTAGTTAGTCGCAGTTCCAACTTAACAGCAACGGATCGTCCCCATTATGCTCTGTTCCTGTGCCAGTGAATATCACACAAAACGCTCTCCACTGCCCAATGTGAAAAGTGGAAAAGATAGGAGTCTCGACAAACAACAGCCCGCACAGAAACACTGTGCATAATGCCACCGCCAGAATGTCAACACACCAGTCCCCCACGAAACACCCAATTCATCTCTGATGGAATCGGCAGTCATTTTCCTATCTGGATGTTTCCTTGATGTTCACCCACACAGTCCACGAAAATACAGTTCATCACCGACGGCAGTGGCAGTCAACCAGAAGACCAGCAGCCACGCATTTCTGCATAAGGCAAAAACCGGTCAACGCTGGGACATAGCCACCTTCCATCGCTCCGATCATGCAGTCACGTTCCAAAAAAGAAAAAGAAAAACTTGGGCAGATTCAAAAGCACTTCACACGAAACTCACAGCTCACAGTGTCGCGCGACACACTCAGTAGCAGGGCGACGGAACCATCATGCCTCCTTAGTCGCCTCTTACGACATGCGTGGTAGGCTACAGTGTTGCTATTCTTTGCTTCCATTATGGGCCCCGGCAACACACGGGAGGAGAAAAAGAGTGTTGAGGTGGTACATAGAACCTGTGCTTTTGTATGGATGTGAAGCGTGGACAATAAGCATTCAAGCTGAAAAACAGCTGATGGCTGTGGAAATGTGGTTTCTGAGGAAAATGCAAAGAATACCATGGACGGACAGAAAAATCAACGAGCAAGTCCTTCAAGAAGCAAATGAAGATCGTAAACTGATTAGAGTCATTAGACGTAGACAGTGAAAATATTTTGGGCATGTTATTTATGAGAAGAATTGACTTGGAGAACTTGGTGACAACTGGCAAGATCGAAGGAAAGAGACCAAGGGGAAGACCGAGAAGTAAATATCTGGATGAATTGGCCACATGGCATGGTCAAGACAGGAACACGGAGCTGATCCATGACTCTGGTGACCGAGTGAGATGGCAGAACATGACCGCCCACGCTTACCGGCATGGCATATGATGGATGGATAAAAGAGGCCGGATAGAAAGCACCAAAGGGCACAGGCACGACATAGAGAAAAGCGGAACGAAACGTACGTTGGTAACCACAATAAGCAACAAAGCACAATTACGATCAGAGTACCAACCGGAGAAGAAGTGTGGTTAACATCAAAAGAGAAATGATGGTTCCATCTGAATAGAATAGCAATAATAAACTAGAGGACATGCCTTTCGAAGTTGAATAAAGAACTGACGAAATGAAACAGGGTCAGTTTAGGAACTAGAAAATGCCTAGAAGGCGCAATATTGAAACTACGAATACTTCGGGCAACCCAACTAACGAATGATCTTTTGTACAATGCTTTCTTGATGAATTTTGTATCGTCAACCATGTACCCATAAAAGAAACACCGAGAAGAATAAAATAAACCAATCGAACCATCAGGATAAACGAGTTGTTTTTGAAGCCTGTGTTAATATTATGGACTTCTATGCTAGTTAACTTTTCAGTTGCGGCACAAGCGAAGTACACGAAGATGACATGTCTTGCCAATATACGTCTCTGGATGGCCATGGAAGTCTCTTTTGCACGACCTTGTCACTACAAATGGGCCACAGTGGGTGGCGAGGTTGTGTCCTGTGACGCCTTTGCCACAGAGTCGGCTATAGTGCACCATATTTTAACTTTCGCTTTCATGGGCGTACCCCCATCTCTTCACAGTTGGTAATGGGAGGCGACGTTTCAGAAATTCAAAACAATGTTTTCCCGTGATGAATTTGAATAACGAAGACACAAACAATAGATTGCACTATTTATTGCCTGGCATTTTTCGCTGCATCTCGTCAGGTACATACTGCAGAAATCACACAACTTACGTGAATTAATTAGATCCGTAAGCCGTCCTTGTGCAAGCAGAAAGACATGTTAGTCAGTTTAAAATTACCGTGGTAGACAATCGACATTACTGTGCGAACATGTGCATATTTCAGTTTGAAGGATTTATATAATTAATTCACGTAAGTTGTGTGATTTCTGCAGAGATGACGAGATGCAGAGAAATATGTCAGGCAATAAATCGTGCAATCTATTGTTTGTGTCTTCGTTATTCAAGTACCCCCATCTCCCCAGCATGTGTTCCCTCACCGTGTGACTTAGCCAATCCCAGAGCTTCTGGCTTTATTAACCTTTAGTCCGTTGACCACTTTAACCACACATCCGGTTAATTACATCCACTGATAGCCGCCCAAGACGTTGGTGTCAAGTCTTAGTTAGATATGACTGATCTACCGTATGACAGTAGACGGTACTACCTGCTTTCTGTTAGCGCAGAATGTTGGGCGGCGCTTACCAAACCCGACACCCCACAATGTGCCAACAGCTTCGGGCGGAAGAGCGCAATTGGGAGGGTACAAGCCTTATCCTGGTGCGAGGAAATGCAACCTAAAGACATAATGTCATGGCAGGGCAGACCAGGCCCTAAGCCTTGTTTGGCAGCTGGTCTAGGATCGAAGTACCGACAGGCGGACAGTTAGGGCATTGCTTTGCTGATCCGGCAGCTTCTGCAGCTTGTCTTGTTCCAGATGTATAGGTGTTACCTTTCCTCTGGAGTGAACTAGGCAGGCCGAGAGAGGGATCATGTTGCATGGGCACCACATGGTCTCTATATTTTAGCCCAGGCTTTGTGCTATGGAGGCAATAACTCCATCCCTGGTCTTAACCGGTCTCGGAATCAAAGCGAGACGTAACATTTACGGGTTAGAAGTCCTTGTCAACTGGCATAGACATGGGGCGCCACGCGTTACCGCTGACATTGGGAGACACCTACAGGTGTCACTTATTAGCTACCGCCCGCCTCAAGCTGGGCAGCCCCCGGCCACTTTGTTGATGATCCGCCACAGCTTGCCTGCTTCAATTGGTGCATGGGGCTAGGACAAAATCTGTACCGCAGGCTGTAAAACAAATGCACCAGGCACTAATAAAAAGAAAAATAGAATCCTAAAACTATGGCCTGCAACCTGGAACGTAAGAACCATGTGTCCAGGATTTTCCACTGACTTGACGAATATTGACGATGTGAGAAAAACGGCGTGATTGATGCCGAGCTCAATCGTCTTAACATTGATATTGCTGGCCCGCAGGAGACTCGCCTCGTGTAACAAAGCGAACTCATACAAGATGACTTGACTCAATTGGTTCTTTATAAAAATGGTTTATTCGTCTTGATGACAGCTGGACCTAACATGGCGTCCTCACAGTTCTGTCCTTGGATGTTCACCCCCCTGACAACCCACTACGTCACGACTTGAGCATCTCTCCTCTCTTTCCACCCCGATGTTCAATCGTGCTGTAGCCGTTTCCCACCTAAATACTATTAATACCCCCACTTCTGTTACACCTCCCTATGTTTTTTCTAAAGAATTTTTCATGTAAAGGAAAAATTCTTTACTCCCAACTCTCTTACTCTATTCCCTCTTTTTCCTTACCTCGCACATTTCCTCTAATCTTCCCTATACTAACTCAATTTTGAGTAAATAATATATCTTTTAACCCTTCTCCCTGTTATATTGTCAGCTAGTAACCCACTATATACTTCTTCTTCGATTCTACTTTGTACAATACATCATACCACGTATTGTAACTCTTTTAAACTAAACACTCCTTCTCCCCTTTCTTTAGTTCTTACAGTTCCCTAATCTCCCTAAACCACTTTATGTTAAGCAACCCAATCTATTTCCCCAAACTATATAGCTATCCACTATATATTTCTGGTCCTTTCTTGGCTCCTCAAGTTCCTGTATCAAATATACATATCATAAGAAGAATAGCTCGTATAATCGTTATTGTACACATGGCATTATGAAATCCCTCGCTCTTTCACAACACAAGACAACCAGAACAACGTAGAAACAACATATTTAGAAAAAGCAAAGAAGGGGTGCGCACCCAGTGAAAAGAATAAATAGTCAAGATGACCACATTTACATAAAGTAATGCATATTCCACACAACCACATTTACCTCCCTTGCCAATAAAAAAATTTTGTACAACAATTTTTTTAAAAAATACGTCTTATGAAAATAGATCTTTGTTCTCTATAAATCAAGTTGACATAAGTTTTCTCAACATTTATATATATAACATTTATATTGCCATCCACAATCTTGTCTATATTTCCGTCACCTCACCTTTTACCACGAGCCAATGTTCATATTCTATGAACATTATCAATTTAATTAACGCTGGTTTTTCACAGCACCTATTTCTTTCCCCCTCACATCCCATTATTTTTTTTTTTTTTTTTATCCAACCATATAATAATACTCATCTATATGCTGCCATCCACAGTTTTCTCTTCCTTTTTCTTCATATAATGCTGACTTTACGCAGCTCCTATTTTATTTTCTAAGATTTTATATCCCTAAGAACCTCTTCATGCCGACCAACTATATGTCTCTCTATTAGCCCTCAGTATGTGTCCCTCTATTAACCCTCATCTATTTTCTTTATTCCAGCCAACACCATAACTATTCAAAAAAATTAAATTTCCTTAATTAATTATATAACGAGTTGGATGTTCACCCCCCTGACAACCCACTACGTCACGACTTGAGCATCTCTCCTCTCTTTCCACCCCGATGCTCAATCGTGCTGTAGCCGTTTCCCACCTAAATACTATTAATACCCCCACTTCTGTTACACTCGCTGAGGAAGGGTCACTACACCTTTTTTTGGAAGGGTAGAGGGCAGGCAGAAACAAGGCAACATGGTGTGGACTTTGCAGTGAAGAATTCGCTACTGGGAATGATTGAAATTCCAGCTGGAGGAAATGAAAGACTATTATTACTGCATATGCACCGACACTCGCTTCCTCTGATGATGTGAAGGATTCGTTCTACGAGGAGTTAGACTCTGTGATCAAGGCAGTTCCAAAATCCGACTACATTTATATGCTCGGTGATTTCAATGCTAGTGTGGGCAAGGATTCGAGTTCATGGCCAGTGTGCCTTGGAAAATAAAACATTGGTCGCATGAATAAAAATTGGCAAAGGCTGCTGGAGCATTGTACCAGAAATGACCTATGTATTACAAACTCCTTTTTTTTTAAAACAAAAGAGCTGCATAAGGTCACATGGAAACATCCAAGATCCGGCCACTGGCATCAGCTGGACTTCATCATCACACGGAGACAACATCTGAACCATACATCAGTAACTCGAAGTTACCACAGTGCTGATTGCGATACGGATCATTCTTTGGTTGTTGCAAGAGTTAGACTGAGACCAAAGAAAATCTACACAGCTAAACATAAATCTAGCCCCAGGATTAATATTATTAACACTCACGATCCTGAAAAGTGCTTTGAGTTTCAACAGCAACTTGAAGCCGCTTTCACTGATACACCAGAAATTGTACAGTAAGTGAAAAGTGGGGTAAAATTAAGGAAACTCTTTATAAAACTGCGGTAGGGGTTTACGGTACTGTGGATCATAAGAGGCAGGAATGGTCTGCGGCAAACAGCCAGACTCTGCAGCCCTTGATTGATAAGAAGAAGATAGCTCTCTTAAGAAACAAGGAAAGAACAACACGTAACACTCTCAGTGAGCTGAAGCAAGCTAGGAAGGATGTGCAAAAGGCTGCCAGGCAGTGTGCAAATGACTATTGGATCAAGTTATGTGAGTCCATTCAAATCGCAAGTGATAAGGGAAACATCAGAAGCACATATGAAGGGATAAAGAAAGTCTGTGGTCCAATGATCAAAAGAAGTGCACCACTGAAAACCTTGACTGGTGAAATCATCACCGATAAGAAACAGCAGATGGATAGATGGGTAGAGCATTATTTGGAGCTTTACTCAAGTGAGACCAAACTAGCGGATGATGCCCTCAACGCCACAGAGGCTCTACCAACTCCTGACCACCTGGACACACTTCCTACCATAACAGAAGTTAAGTGTGCTATAAATGAACTTGCGTCTGGCAAGGCTCCAGGTAAGAATGGGATTCCAATATAGGTTATCATTAGTGGGAAGACACACTCACTCTGCAGATCCACTATCTAATAGAGCTATACTGGCGAGACTGACGAGTCCCACAGGATTTCAAAGATTCAAGCATCATAACACTGTACAAGAACAAGGGTAATCGAAGCAACTGTAGGGGTATCTCACTTCTGTGTATTGTTGGGAACGTATTTGCCAGAATTGTTCTGCGCAGACTTTAAGTCCTAGGAGATCAACTCTACCCCGAATCACAGTGCGGCTTCCGACAGAATCGGTCTGCCATTGATATGATATTCTCATTAGGACAAATGCAAGAAAAATGCCGGGAACAAAATCAACCACTGTTTATTGCCTTCATCGACCTCACAAAGGCATTTGATTTGTCAGTCGTGTGGGTCTGTTCAAGGCACTAAAGAAGATTGGCTGCCCACTAACTCTTCTGTCCATTGTGGAATCGTTCCACACAGGCATGAAGGGTATAATAAGTTTGATGGTGCAACTTCAGAAAAGTTCGAAATCAAGAGTGAAGTTAAGCAAGGTTGTATACTATTCCCCACCCTCTTTGGAATATACTTTTCACCTCTACTTAATTATCGTGATCAGGATGCCGGCATATACATTCATTCACGCTCAGATGGCGGCCTCTATAATGCTCAGAGATTGAAGGCCAAGACCAAAATTAGTAGGGTACTAATCAGAGAGTTTTGCTTTTTGCGGATGCTGCTGCAATGACGACCTACTCTGAGAAAGAATTACAACATCTACTATCTACATTCTCCTATGCTTTTTCTGAATTTGGTTTTACAATTAACAAAAAGAAGACACAGATTATGTCACAAGGTGCACATGGGATACCATCAATCTTTATTTACGACGCCGAATTGGAGATAGTAGACCATTTTACATATCTAGGATCAGAGATAAATAGCAAATTATCCCTAGATCAGGAAATCGACATCAGGATTGGTAAGGCAGCAACAACAATGAACATGTTAGCAAAAAGAGTCTGGGAGAACAGGAAGCTTACTGCCAAAACAAAAGTCCTCGTCTACCAAGCCTGTGTCCTTAGTACTCTTCTTTATGGCAGTGAGACCTGGTCAACTTACTCACACAAAGAGAAACGTTAAAACAGCTTTCATATGCGGTGTCTGCGAAGAATACTTCATATTAAGTGGCAAGACAAAATCACAAATACTGAAGTATTGGAAAGATCAGATTGTGTGACAGTGTGTTCCATGCTCAGTCTTCGTAGACTTAGATGGATAGGTCATCTTAAGAAGATGGATGATGGTAGAATACTAAAGGACATCTTTTTTCGGTGAATTACAGATGGTTAGGAGATCTCAGGGGTATCTACGATACAAAGATGTGTGTAAGCGGGACATGATTGATACAGACATTGATAATGCACATTGGGAGCAAGTCGCAGCCGAACGTGTTGCATGGAGGGCAACTATCAGAAATGGAATAAAAACAAAGAAGAAAATGATTGCAGATAAAGCACACACAGAGCGTGAAAGACGTAAGATGGTGCATGATGGTGGAAATGACCGTGTTTTCACATGCATCCACTGTGGACGAACATTTACAGCACGAATTGGCCTTATCAGCCACACTCGCCACCGCCATGGGTTGCAGTTATTAAGCCTTTTTGAAGCACAATGTATCAAAGTATGGTCTGTCAAGACGGAAAGGTGCCAATATAATGTCTTTCGTGTAGTTGTGTGTCTGTTTTTGTTTGTTTGTTCTGTGCTGACGAAGGCTTTGACCGCAACGTCCATTTTGTTTCTTGTAATCGTGCTCTAGTAAAGCTCACAATCTACTTCTCGTTTTTTTGGTGATTCATTCATTGCCTTTTTAAGCTTTTCTGCATGCAGTTCCCCTTATTCTCCTTAACCGACGTAGAAAGCAACGTTAAGATAAAGGACCATTGTGCACGCTTTACGGTGCACTTGGCATGTGATAATGATAGACCCAATCTTGTGTATACCAATGGGCATACAGCAGGGTGATGTGGTTAGTATCCCGCAGACCGCCTTTACTTCCCAAGATATTTCCCCTGCTTTCCATTTCAGACAGGAGAGGCCCGGGAACCCAAGACACTTTTAAAAATCCACTCAGATGCGGATTTGAACCCATGAAGACTGAGACGGCAGGCAATCTCCAAGCCACTAAGGGAGACTTTACAAGTGAATGAGAAAATGTTTGTGTGAGAGAAAATGTTTGTGTGTTCTGTGCTGACGAAGGCTTTGGTCGCAACGTCCATTTTGTTTCTTGTAGTCGTGTTCTAGTAAAGCTCACAATCTACTTCTCATTTTTCGGTGATTCATTCATTGCTTTTTAAGCTTTACTGCAGTTCCCCTTATTCTTGTTAACCACTGTTCATTCCCACGAACTGCTACTATATATGTTTCACGTTTCGTCCTCGTAGTCTGTCAAGTTTTTGTCGATTTTTACAGTCCATTCAGTGTGTGTGCCGGCTTCGTGGCTTAGAGGTTATGACTTTTCTCCGTAATCTCGTATACTCTCGTCAGGTAACGTGATGACGGTTCAAATCAGCAGTGGTTCGAATCGCATCGGTAACTTACGGGGTATGTGAGCCGGCCACTCAGAAAGCAATGGCAAACTACTGAGCGTAATCTTGCCAAGAGATCAACATACAGCTGAAAGATGCTGGTGTTGACAGCTAAGTCCTGTAAAGGATATGCTAATTAATTAATTAATTCAGTGTGTGTTGTGTGCTCAGTATTGGTGATCATACGTTCACTGTCTGCCACGCTGCCCCGCTACTGCCCTTCTCTTGTACCAACGGATATTAAAATCATGGCTACCGGCTTGGCTCTTAACATCTACAAAAAGACGCGTACAACATGTCATTTTAATTCCTGCAGAACTGCCTACGGCTTCATATCACACCACGTGGGTTCACTTCTAGATTTCACCCATCGGCTGGCCCTCTTCACGACAGTTGTAATACACGTCTATCTAAAATTGAGTTTAAATGTGCTACCCTTCGCATGCGTTGTATTGCCGACAACTACTCGCGTCATTTGTCTGACCTTAGCTCCAATATTACCATCCTCGATCATTGTCTTAAACATCTTACCTCAGGTAACTATTTCTTATATTGTGTAATACGCTGTATCATCAACGGCACTAACCACCAATTATATAAAAATCTTTCCACGGCTAAAAACACAAAGTTAACCAAACCTCGTGCCCCTATCCCTACCTCTTCCGCCTCTTCCCTCTCGGCTCACCCTACCATCGATTCCGATAATTTAGTTGTGTGAATACCTCTCGATCTCCCTCTATCGGCAGCGGAGAAACCGGTCCTTAGTAAAGGCCTCCGTGTCATACCTCTGCGTCCTTCTGGCGACAGATATGCGCTACTGCAGGACGTCCGTCGTTTTCAGCGTACTCTCAGGTTGAAATATCACTTCAGTAATCAACCTAATAGGGACAACTCCTCGGATCCCACCGATCACTTCTCTCACCTTTCTAAACGCAGATCCACTTGGGTCCCCAAAGCAGGAGCATCCAAAGCCCTAGATCTTTATATCGAAAAAAAAAACTCTCTTCAACATAGAACAATTAAAATTCAAGCCACTAAGGCACTCGAACCTTTCAGCGGAGGAAGTACAGGCGCTCACACATTTGAAACGTCGTGATGACATAGTTATCAAGCCTGCTGACAACGGAGGAGCGTTAGTGGTTTGGAGGAAGGACTTGTATATACAGGAAGGCAACAAACAACTTGGGGATGCAACTTTCTACAGACCACGGTCAGAAGAGGGACGGTCAGTAACAACACCCAGGTCAAGAGTGTGACGAATGCCATCATCAGACAAGGCCTCCTGCCTAGCTCTGCCACGTCTGATCATCCACGATAGTTGTTTGGGCAAACCCACATTGTACATGCTGCCTAAGACACACAAGCTAGGGAACCCAGGCGATGTTCGTCCGTCATGAATGACGAGGACAATTCATTCACTGCATCTTTTGATGAGGAACGAATGACTTGCGCTTTAGATTTATATAGCGAGGTAGTGGTCATGCAACTCCATCGTCCTCGCTCTCTCGTCTGCGTCCATCTGGCTCCAGTGGCGAGCATGGCAAGACGACTGGAAGACGGACACAGATGCAGTGGACATTAGGCTGCCACGGCCAGTTATCCCTGTATATATTGGCTCTCGAGAGCCTCGTGCAAATGGCCCTTCCGTCAATTCCTTTAATTTTCAGTTTTAAGACAAGCGTAGCGACAAGCAAATGAGCGTATGATTACTGATAGGATCACCCAGATATCCATCGCCGAGACGGACTGACCGCCACGACAGGCCACATACACATGCTAGCGAGAAACTGCCCACAGAAGATATTGCTCGTCTAAGTTGCGAACAAATCTCCCGATTTAGGGTTGAGCCTCATCAGCTCGCAATGCATCTGGCCACTGACAGGTGGTTCACGCACACGCAAGCCAAGAGTAGCATCGCCAAAGCGCGCCCTCCCGGTACAAGGTGATACATGCAAAACCACTGGACGCCTACCGACGAGCTTTGTGCTAGCCGGACCGCCCGCTGGGAACCCAGGCAGACCCATCGTCTCAGCCTGCTCTTGTCCTGCTGAACTGATTTCAGAGTTCCTTGACAGCATATTTCAGCCAGTTGGTTGCTAGTCTCTCCTCATAAATCAAAGTCACCAACCACGCTATCTCTATCTTCGATGCCATCAGCTTCACAACCCCTTCTCAGTACCACATTTTTACTTTCGATGTGACTTCACTCTACACATCTATTTCTCACTCTGACGGTCTTAAAGCCTTGGAATTTTTCTTAGACAAAAGGCACGGCCCCAACATAGCTACCGGATCATTGATGCGTCTGGCAGAGTTAGTCCTTAACCTCAATTCATTTGAGTTTAATGGGAACTATTTTGACCAGATCAGCGGGGTGGCCATGGGTACTAAGATGGGTCCGAGTTATGCCTGTCTATTCATGGGCTATCTGGAACACCAGGTATGGAGTCAATACATTGGTAGGCCCTCGGAGCTCTATAGGAGGTATATCGATGACTGTTTTGGTGTTTCAGACATGCCAATGGCTGATCTCCAGGACTTCATTGCCCTTTTCTCCAACTTTCATCCAAGCATCGGACTCACCTCCACTATTTCCTCGTCGGCTGTTAATTTCTTAGACAACAGTTTCCACAGGTTCTGGTGGTCTATGCACGACAGTTTACTATAAACCAACTGACTCGCACGCATTCCTTCTCTATACCTCCTCCCATCCTTCCTCTTGTAAGGATTCTATTCCTTTCTCACAACTGTTACGTCTCCGACGGCTTTGCCATGATAATAACGACTTCCGTCAAAAATCCCACGAGATGTTGGATTTCTTCCGCCTTCGAGGCTATCCTGAGAATGTTCTGTCTACGGCTCTTCACCGCTGCCAGTCTATTAGTCGTGCCGACGCTCTCTCCTCCAGGCCGAAACCACGTAATAATAGAACTATTCTCTCACTAGCTTTCCATCCTCATAATATTGCTGCCAAGAATATTCTCACGATGCATCTACCCATCCTTCAGGCAGACCCGGTCACTCCTGATGTCTTCTCAGAGGCCCCACTGGTGGCATATAGGCGGGATCGTAACCTGAGGGATGTGCTGGTCCATAGCACTCTACCCCAACCTCACAAGTCTCTTCCTGGCACAGCGGCATGTCTTCGATCTCGTTGTAAGACCTGTCCACATGTCCTCCAAACCCCAAGTCTGGATTTCCCTAAGACTACTTTTCACATCCAGGAGAGTTTCTCATGCACGAGTCGCAACGATATCTATGCAATCATCTGCACACGTTGCGACATGCGATATTTTGGGACGACAGGTCTTCGTCTGGCGGACAGATTTAGGCAACACCTCTCTGATATAAACAGTGGTGCCCAGAAACCGGTACCCCTACACTTCAACAGTTCCGACCACTGTGGTGTTGCCGACATACAGGTCACGGCGATCAAATCGTACAATTCTCACGAACGCGATCGCAAGACATTGGAAAACCGTCTTATCTTCAAGTTGGGTTCACTCTCCCCTCAAGGCCTCAATATCCAACACAGTTTTATTTAAGTCCCTAACGCCGCCTGCCGCCTCCCATCCCCGTAGTCGTATAGTCCCCTCATAAGCCAGTTGCATGTCCTTCACAGGACGTCGTAGTCAACGCCAACATTATCTTTGCCTTCTGAGACTCCCCGGTCAGTTTACATTCAGTTGCTTCTCATTGCTTTCTGAACTACCGGCACTTGCGCTATTTTATGATGGCAAACCCATGGTGGTGTCGTGTCTTCCTTTAAAGTGTCGTCCCTGGAGTGAGGGGAGTCAACACCCACATTATAATTTTTTTTTCTATCAATATCCTGGAGAATCCACCAGCTTCCGTCCAACACACTCCTTCAGTTCATGGACACCTTTTCCTCTCTCTATCACTGTCGTACTATGCCCCCTCTCATACTTCCCCAACGCAACATATTCCACAACTCTTGCTTCTAAAAATTAATAAAGATTAATTTATTAAAAGAAAAGTGTAACGTATATGAGACGTGTATGCGAAGAAAATGTGTGTCGTGTATTCTAATGTAAATGTATAGGTCAGACCACAGAGTTCATGATCAGAGTCCACTCATCATGGCAAGGATTACACGACATCACAAGAATCAGCACAATGGACCTCACCGAAGTCGTGTCCTTCTCTCCAGACATGTCCTCCTCCAGGAGCTCTGATGACCATGAGATCTGATTCCCACTCAAATCTATAATCCGTGAACGATACTATTTTTGTTCCTAACACAACTGTTTCTAATAGTTTATAAAAACTCAGACTTCATAATTCCTGCGCAGTGAAAAAAAAAACATGGAACACTGTCCTATGAACATGACGTTTTTCCTTCTTGCGAAATGTTCTATAGTTTTCACTCTTAAACAGTCATTGTATCTAGACTAAAATAGATTTCTTTATTTTCTAGATATTGTCTGACAGTTATGATTTCCTTGATACGTGGAACAACTACACTTCAATGTTTGGTTTTATCGAATGTGAACATCAGTTCCTACTGATCTAGTAATACGTGGACTGAACATCCATCCGCACTGGTGTGTTAACGAATGGTATGAACTCATGTAGGATACTTATTCCATTCAGCTCCACCGAGCAATGTTTATCCACTTCTTCTAGCATAGACCCATTGAGAAAGTTGCTGGCCAATCTTCCTGCACCAAAATTTTATCCGGGATCGGATTTTTCAATGATTCTGTGTTCTTCATCCCGACCAGAGGGAACCTGTAAAATATATAACACAACTGGTGATAGTCTCCCCGTCACTGATCTTTATTAGATAATCGTGGGCCATCGGCCTCGCTCAGAAAAATACAGTGAACCTAACACTGTCAGGGACAGATGACCTGAACACATAGGTTTTCATCAGGCCAAAACAAGAAGAAGAAAAAAACAACCAACAGCGTGCGGAAACCCCCCCCCCCCCCCCCACCAGGGAGCACCCACTGGAAGATCCCAATAATCCCCCATTACTCAATTCTCAACTAGTAGAGCTTATCAACACTTCACTACTCTATCTAGTTTCAACCATGCTACTGCCCAAATTAATTAGGACTAATTACACAATATAAACTACCTTAGGCAACTGCACAGTTCTTCCAAATCACATCTACAATTGCCATGACAGGCACGTGTAAAATTAAATTAACCTAATTCGCACACGGTAGATATTATTTCACTCCCTAACTGCAGTGCCAAAGCACGTCCGTGTCGCATGATTGCGCACTCCGTCTTGTTCACTGCTGCACATCACAATTTCAAAACATACTTCTCACTAAAAGTTTGCACTAGGGAGAATTGGAATGCTAGGAATGTGGCGTCAACAGTATTAATAGCTGTGACACCCAATGATGGACAGATCATGTGGTCTAGGCCCGTTCTGTTCATTGGTTAACCTAGAATAATCGCGTCGCCCGCGAAAGGTTTTGGGTCCAGCGACGCTAAATGTCAAGCACTTGCAGAGCGACCGGCAAAGCATCCAGATGTGATTTAGGTCTCTGTATGTCCCTCATCCTGATTCAGAAGGAAAGCTTCAGACGAAATTATGTCTGAGTTTGTTTATTTCTGAGTCAGGTAAAGCTTTAAGTATGAGAGTGTGTGTGTGTGTGTAAGTTCCGGCACTAATATATATATATATATATATATTTATTCTTCTATTAGAAGATAGAAACCAACTTTCAACCAGTCCCAAAATGGAGACTCTCTGCCAGCACTGATGTAGATATCTGACGCCCTCTATCTTTCGTTTCCAGAAGAGTTGCTGTACAATCACTATGTCTTAAGCTGTGAAAAGAGGCTCAATTATGCCCAGACTGTTTCCTATTCTTGAGTCTAGATCCCACTGGCTTGCTGACTGTGTTCAGAGCAGGTTTAGTACAAGATAAACTATGATCTGTGTGCTAGGTGTCGCCTTAGTTGCAATCCACAGCGAACCGCCAACACACGCGAATGTGAGAAGGAGGAATGAAAGACTCTACCTCTTATCTTATATGTTCGTGGCGTGAAGACAGAATGTGTGTGTAACTGTTTAGCATCCATGACTGGTCCAGCATTTATACTGCTGTGATTTATTCGAACCAGCATTTAGCACTCTGACGAACAACAGTCCAGCTAACAGACCAACACCGGCACTCAAGTGAACGAGAATAAAAGAAGATTGGTGTTAGTTTGAGAGAATGAGTACAATGTGGTGTCTCATCTTTCTTTCACTCTGTATATATATGTGTGTTATTGAATGAGAGGCAGTGTAAATCCTCAAAAGGAACATTTCACATAGACCTCCACATTCATACCCATTATATGTTACTTATATTAACTTTAGAGTGAAATATTTAATGTATGTTTCTTTACATTATTACTTTGATGCAACATGTGGAATGTTGTTTATTAAACCATCACCCTGTTTGACCGAGTAAGTAAAGGACATAATATGCTTTCATGCATAAGCACTTCTAAACTGTCAAGGGGAAATATCACCCCAGTGTCAGAAGAAGTAAGTAAAGGAAATGACAGAAGAGGTGAGAGGGTATAAACAGGAAAGTATCCAGGCAGACTGAAACAATGGTGGCAGCACTGATTGGTAACATGAGTTAATGAGAACAATCATCCTATTCTGTTCCATTACTATGTAGGGATCAGATATGCTGGGTACATCTCATCATTTACTCTCCATCATTCTTTTCTAGCCTTGTCAGTCATTGTGTCTGTGTCCTCTGTGAGAACAACAGCCAACCGGCCCTAGGTACAAGTGCAGTAAAAAGAAAGCTTGCCCAATATAATTGCTGATGTCTAATGCCAGTACAAGGAGACACAATGTAGCTCTTAACTTGTAGGTACTTCCTGAATCTGATACCTTCTGTACCTCATGTCTGTAAACCCTTTTCATTCTTGTCCACTGGAGAATCATCATCCTTTGGCTAGATATAAATGTGTTCACCATGTTTATCCACCTCAGGTGAGGATGGCGGTGTTCGCAGATTGTCATGATCCAGAGGTGCAGAACATTGCCCAATAATGTACAATGGCTGTCAACCTAGAGCAGATCTGTAATATAAAGGTGCAACAGGAATCTGTGGCCAGGACCAAGAATATTCAATGAGTCCTCACTGAACTGTGCCCAAACCGGATCTGTGTTTCATGATTGATCTGGTGATTGATATATTTACAGTGTAGAAACAGTTCTAAGATCATTAGGATCAAGTTTATACCTCAATGCAAATTATTTACAAATATGGCAGAAGTTTGAAACTCATGGAAGAAGTCTTTCGGCTATTTCATGCTCGCCATATATATTCATCTCCCCATTTGCCTCAAACGAACGGGAGTGTAGAACGGTGGAACAGTACCCTCATCAGTATTCTGAGAAAGTTAGCTCATGAAAAACCAGAGGATTGGGACACATATATTCCTGCTGCATTATTCGCATACCGGGAAGTGCCGCATCACTCTACTGGGATTGCGCCCGCAACACTGTTGTTTGGGAGGCCAATCAAGGGACCCTTGGAAGTATTACTGAGAACATGGACTGATGATCATGCAGATGATACAGTTGTTACTGCATCTGTTTATGTTGCTGAGTTGAAGAAACGTCTACAGCATGGTTGGAGACAAGCGAATGTGAATCTGCGTCAAGCTCGACGAAGAATGACTCGCAATTTCAACAAGAAAGGAAAAGATAGAGAGCTGACAGTGGGTGAAAAGGTGCTGCTACTACTTCCAACCAGTCAGAACAAGTTGCAAATTGGATGGAAAGGACCATTTGAGGTGACAGAGAAAATATCTCGTACTCACTACAAAATTTCTGTCAAAGGCAAGTTGAAAGTGTTTCACATAAACCTTTTGAAGAAATGGAATGAAAGATCCGCAACCTCCGAAACTGCACACCTGATGGCTATGGCTGTTGCTACTGAAGTAGAACAAGGAATTACCATGGGAACAGAATGTACACTGCAAGCCAAAGAGACATTTCAGGATGTGGATATCAATCCGAACCTATCTCCAGATCAACAGAAGCAAATTCGAGATCTTATGGCAATGTATGCAGAAATACTTACCGACAAACCAGGTCTTACTAACTTAGTGGAATTTGATATGAAGCTAACAGATGATACACCTGTGCGAGTCAAGACGTACCCAGTTCCTTATGCCAAGCAAAATACTTTGCAGGAAGAGATACAGCAGATGCTCTCATCAGGAATTATATCACAATCTGAATCTCCATACAGTGCTAGTGTGGTGTTGTTGAGAAAACCTAATGGTGAACACAGAATGTGCATCGATTATCGACAGCTCAACGCGATTACTGAATTTCAGGCAGAACCTCTACCCGACCAGAATCAGCTGTTCACTAGTCTCAACACAGCCCAATACTTCACCAGGATTGATCTCAGTAAGGGATATTACCAAATTCCTGTGAAACTGGAAGTCAGACCGTGTTTAGCTTTCAGTACTCCTGGAGGACACTACGAGTTCAATGTTCTTCCATTTGGATTAAGTAACGCTCCAAGTGTATTTACACGCATGATGAGAAGATTACTTGACCCATTACATCATCCGGCCATCAGCCACTTCATGGATGATATTTTAGTAGCTACCGAAACATTTGAGGAGCATGTCGAAACATTGCATCTCTTGTTCAAGCGACTTAAGGAAACAGGTTTGACAGCAAGACCCAAGAAGTGTCAATAGGATTTCAACAATTGGACTTCCTAGGCCATAAGGTATCTCAAGGCTTAATAACACCTCAAGAAGGAAATGTGGAGAAACTTCAGAGAGCACCTCGCCCAAGGACCAAAAAGGATGTTCGATCATTCGTCTCCTTATGTGGATTCTATCAAAGATACATCAAAGACTTCAACACACTGGCTGCACCCTTAACGGATCTTACCAAAAAGGGGAATCCAGAGAAAGTCATATAATCAGCTGATTGTGAGAAGGCTTTTACAGCTCTCAAACAAGCTTTAACAGCCAAACCGATCCTACATCTACCCAACCTCGATCGCTCATTCGTGCTCCGCACAGATGCGAGTAATATTGGAATAGGGGCCACTTTACTCCAGAGGAAAGGAGATGATCACTCAGAGCTATTCCCTGTAGCTTATGCAAGCAGGAAACTGAATGCTTCTGAACGGAACTACTCGGTGATCGAGCGTGAGTGCCTTGGTCTAATCTGGGCACAATAATGTACAATGGCTGTCAACCTAGAGCAGATCTGTAATATAAAGGTGCAACAGGAATCTGTGGCCAGGACCAAGAATATTCAATGAGTCCTCGCTGAACTGTGCCCAAACCGGATCTGTGTTTCATGATTGATCTGGTGATTGATATATTTACAGTGTAGAAACAGTTCTAAGATCATTAGGATCAAGTTTATACCTCAATGCAAATTATTTACAAATATGGCAGAAGTTTGGCACCATTTCATCACTGCTATACTTTGATTTTACTCAGTGAAACTTTATACTTGTGAGAACAATCAATAACTTTCAGGAACAGAGAGTAGTCATGGACTCCTCTGATTCATACAGTGTGTAGAGACTGTTTAGACTATTTGTTTTACAAATCCTTGAGAAATGTTCCAGTACCATCTGGGGTATTTATTACAGAAACAAGAGCAGGCTAACTGATGGGAAGGCTTAGTGGCCAAATGACTGAAGTCATCTCTGAACATGAGAGTTCTTATTTCTAATGTTGAATATGAACATTATCTCAATGTCTTGATGTATTTCATATATGTCATAATGCATCACTGGTTACTTCCACAGGTTTTTTATTTTGATTAATAAACCAAAATTAACTGTTCCTGCATTTTTCTGTCAGTCCATTGTGGTGTGACAAAACGTTTCATTATTATCTATGTGTTTAGTTAATGTAACTACTTCACATAAAGGTAGTATCTGGAACTACAGGTGACTGGGTAAACTCTAATAGACAGCTAAATTCTGTCCTATTGTAATCTCCCAGGTTCCAGGTTACTCAGAAAAGGGAACTTTACATTTTATTAATTCCTGTGACCATTTCACCTAAAAGGGAAAATGATCATAGGTGGGGGACTCTCGAGCTAATTAAGTTTCTCTTTTCGGGAAGGAAGATTTTGGAGGGAAGAAATTAATTTTCCTGGGGAAACCCCTAGATTTCCAGAGCTATTATGGGACACTTTGGCTTCCAAAGACCCATCCCCTCCAAATGAAATCAGTACCATCCTCATAGCAATACTTCATTGTGGGGTAAGTCGAGGTGGGTACTGCTTCCAACTTCCAATATGTCACAGTCCGCCTAAATCCACTGTTTGAGTTACACTGTCTCCCCCAATCATGTTTTTCTCCAAACAGCCTTGAATTGTTCACGTGACGTTGTTGATGTCCTGCAGGTGTTCCAATGTTCCCAATAACAATCCCACACTTTCTGTCATGTAGTGACAAGCAAAACCGCCATTCCGTTTGATGTCGGGAAATTCTAAATGACAGACGGACTGTTTTTTCCCGAGCCGGGCACTTCCGCTTGAATCCGACCTGTTTTTACTGTATTGTTAAAAAAATGACTGGGGCCCCGCAAACAAGTCGTTTAATCAGATTGCCTGTATTATCATCAACTGGTTAATCACGGTGTTTTTCGTGACAGGTGGTCTGCATCCAAATCGCCCGCAGCGTTGTTTCGAGCTTGGCGTACGGAATTGCCAGCTGCATTCGTTACATCGCCACAGAGTCGGCTACAGTGCTCTACCTATCCATATTTTCCCTTTTCGCTCTCATGGGCACACTCCCATACCCCCAGCGCGGGTTCCTTCACCGGTTTTCTTAGCCAATCCCCGAGCTTCTCGCTTGATGACCTTTAGTCAGTTGACCCTGTTAACCACCGCATCCGGTTTATTCCATCCACGGATAGCCGCTCAAGCAAGAACAAAACACAGACAAGTGAAATTAATATTTTCATGTAGTGTCTTTTGTGTATTTTTTTTAGTCAATTTGTGTTTGTATGTTCTGTGAAGACGAAGGCTTTGGCCGCAACGTCCATTTTGTTTCTTGCAGTCGTTTTCTAGTAAAACTCACAATCTACTTCTCGTTTTTCGGTAATTCATTCATGTGAATGAGAGAATGCCTTAGAATACTGAACAACAAGCGTAAAACAAGATGGATCATTGCGTTGTTGTGTCACTCTAGAGCAGTGGTTCTCTACTTTTGTTTGGCTCATGCACGCTTTCACTATATGTCAGAATGTTATTCCCCCCTTTCCAGGGAACGAAAGAAGAAGAATTCCCCCACCCCTACCCTTTTACAAAATTGTCAGCCTCGAAAGGTGCATTTTTTATATTCACAATATTTTATTAACGCACCAAATTAATCATATTACAATAAACAAACAGGATATTGTGCCCGAAGTCATTTTGAGTCTGCCAATCTGTGGTCTTAATACCCCCCCCCCTCCCCCCCCCATGGAATCCCTAAAATTATAACCTTGGGGGGAATTGCCCACTTGTTGATAACCACTGCTCCAAAAGTCTCCACGGCGAGGCCGCTACGAAAGTGTTTTTTTTTTATTTAGCGCTGGCTGGCTTTGACCTCAAGCGTAGTTCATACACACTACTTCTAGTAGCATTTTGTGGATTCATCATCATCATCATCAAGTGCCTTGCCAGAAGGCGTAGGCGATCATGCCTTTCCACAAATTACGATCTCCGACGTCATGGATCACTTCGTGTGTTGACTCCCTTCCGTGCCATGACACAAGACTGTTAAAAATCTTCTCACGATGTCTTCCTCTATCTCTCTTTCTGAAAATCTGTCCGATTGTCAAAACATGTTCCTATTTTTGTCTTCTCACCACGTGACCAAGCAACGATAACTGCCTCTTTCTGATGTTTGTGATAAGTTGTCTTTGCGACTAAACATATCGTTGTCCCCAATTTGAAATCTATCTTATCGATTTGTTTCTGGCTGGGTAGTGGAGTGGTGGGTATGTGAAAGATTAGACGTGTTATTAATGACGTTAGAGAGGTGTACAACATAAAACATTGAAATAACAAACAAATGATTAAAAAAGAGACATATGATTTTTTAAATAAAGGGAAAACATATATAGAAGGAAATAAACAATACATTGAACATTACACATTTAAATGAGGAGAGGGGATGTGGTGACATTATACTGGTTTAGAAATGTGACCGCTCGGGGTGTAAGAGGGACGGGGGTACAACATATGGATGTATAGATAAATAAAAAGGGCATGGCTTCAATGACGTAAGAGGGGTAGAGTGTCTTGGTAGGTGTTGTTGTATAGTTACCCCTGTTCTATCTTTAAATAAAAACAGCGAAAAAGTAAAAAAAAAAAAAAAACAACAACCAGGAAAGCCGTAAAAAATTTGCAAAAAAATAAATAAATAAAGAAACAAGTGGGGAAAAAAGAAAAAAAAAAAAGGCTGGGATTGATTGACATGTATTATAAAGAACAAACAATTAACTTGTAACTCTCTGTGTAGTGTTAGAATAAGTGACGCTGACAATGGCATGAGCGATACGCGGGGGTATTGAGTTGTCTTCTCTGGGTAGAATGTAGCAGGGTGGGGCGGATATCTTATACCGCTTTTTACTGACTTTGTCTTCTTTGGAAGTGTGTGTAAGAAATCGGCCCACTCGTCGCAAACATTCCAGGTTGTCGTTCTTTTAGCAAAAACACCATCAATCGTTTACATGTTTAGATCTATGTAGTTGTAAACATACCTGTGTGTGCATGTATTAATTTTCATTAGGCTATCTCTTTAAGCAATATAAGTTCAAGCGACTGTCACAAAACTGTCATTTACTGCCAAAATAGTACATTACGGTGTATGGCAGGGGGAGGGGGAAGGGGGGAGGGGGCTTTGAGCCTGAGGAATTAAGGCCGCCTGACTACTACAGTCGCCGCGAACTGTGCAGATTAGGATTTTTGTGTGTGTTTCGGACAGAAAAATAAACTCCCAGACCTTACCGAGGATTCGAACCAGAGTCTCTCCTCTACTATTACTGAAGAAGCAGTAATAGTAGAGGAGAGACGATAGTTGTAGTAATACTACTAGTAGTAGTAATGATAATAGTAGTAGTAGTAGTACTAGCAGCATTAGTAGTAATAGTTGTAGTAGTAGTAGTAGTAGTAGTTAGTAGTAGTAGTAGCAGTAGAAGTTGTAGTAGTAGTAGTAGTAGTAGTAGTAGTAGTAGTAGTAGTTGTAGTAGTAGTAGTAGTAGTAGTAGTAGTAGTAGTAGTAGTAGTAGTAGTAGTAGTAGTAGTAGTAGTAGTAGCAGCAGTAGTAATATTAACAGTAGTAGTAGTATTCATAGTAGAGGAAGAGCAAGAAGAGGTGGGGACTAGTAGCAGTAAAAGTAGTAGTGGTAGTAGTAGTAATACTAGCAGCAGCAGCAGTTGTAGTAGTAATAGTAAAAATACCAATAATAGTAGCAGTAACAGTAAAAATAGTAGTAGTAGTAGTAGTAGTAGTAGTAGTAGTAGTAGTAGTAGTAGTAGTAGTAGTAGTAGTAGTAGTAGTAGTAACAGTAGTTGTAGTAGTGATGGTATTAGTAGTAGTAGAGTAGTAACAGTAGTATTAGTAGTAATGATTGTAATAGTAATTGTAGTACAATGTAGTAGCAATAATAGTAGTAGTAATAGTAGTAGTGGTAGTAGTAGTGGTAGTAGTAATGTTAGTAGTAATAGGGGAGTAGTAATAGTAGCAAATGATTGATTGATTGATTGATTGAAGAACCGACATCACAGCATTCGGGGCATTCCCATAAGCGCCCCGTCCCCATCCCCAGCAGCCAGCGAAGAGTTCCAACACCGATAGTGCCAGTAGCAATCTGATTATATGTCCGTCTCGCCTTTCCTCTGAGCGTCGAGCGTCTGCCAGATCCCCTCGTCACTCCTCGCTGTCTCATTCTTGCCAGACCATGGTGCTCCATTTGCTCCTCCGAGTGTACACGTGCTCCCACAAGGCCACAACAACGTCTGCCTTGTCATGCTTCAATACTCCACCAAATTTTGCAGAGCCAGCCAATATGTCCACTTGTTCATTCCCCAGCACACCGGCAAGCCCCGGAGAAAAGATCCAGGCGATGCTTGCCACCCGTTACCTCCGAAGCGAAGCAAGCCACTCTGCCCGAAGCTTGCCTGTACTCACCCTCCTCAGCATACTTTCTGAGCCTGTTACAATCACGATGTGTGTGTGTGTGTGTGTGTGTGTGTGTGTGTGTGTGTGTGTCGTATTCTCCATCCAGTGGAAAGCTGCACTGACTGCCTCCACTTCCATTCTTAAGCTATATGTTGTGGTAGCATATGCCAGGTTCTCCTGCACCAAACGTCGACCATTAGCTTTTGCTAAGAGCCCCCAGGCACTTCTCCTACCTCTTAACACCGACCCATCTGTGTAGATAATCACATCACCCGAGCGAGCATTCTCCTGAATTAGTTGCTGGATTTCCACTTCCGTGGCCCCTGCTGGCCACTCCCTGCACTCCCGGCTTAATGTGATTATAACCCTGCATAAGTCTGACTGCTCCGCTGCCACTCTGACCCACTCCTCTCCTCGCCTAATGTTCTCCAAGGGGCACACCTGTCTGACCGTATCCTCCGCCTGAGCCATCCATGACTTCCCTCTTATCAGTCGCAGACCCTTAAAGGCGTCCAGCGCCTCATGCAACGGCTGATCTGTGTCTGCAGCTACTCTGAGGTATGCCTTCGCCTGCATCACCCTGAGCCTACAAGCAACAATCGGTAGACCAAGGATGTAACGCATACACACTACTGGGGTGTCTCTGGTGCATCCCAGAATGACTCGCATAGCTTCGTTCTGTATGCGCTCTAATTTCACCAGCTGACTCTTCGAGACAGTGAGCAGTTCTAGTCCGTAATCAATCACTGAGAGGATCAAGTGCTGGTGTAGTGTGAAAAGCATTCTCTGCTCTGTGTCCATTGCAGCCATAGTTTTAAGTGCACTGAGTCCCTTTTGAGACCATGTCACAACCGTCTCTGCCATGTAGCGTCGGAGGCAAGGGACGATAATGTAGAATAAGATACGGAAATGTGGCAAACAGAACAAGAAAGAGTTAACCAAAAAGCGACATAACACGCAAGTTGTTAGATAACGTCACGGTGTACTACGTCATTAAACTCAGTTAGGTTTTGGGATGGACATGGAGACGGGTGCAGAAATAACAACACTGAAATATCAAGGCAAAGATCCAGTAGAAAGGCGTAGCCGACATGACATCTAGGACTCTAGAAAGATAAGCGAAAGAGGCATAGTCTGCAGCAAGGAGAACGATCGGAAGATGGACCTTTAACACGGAGAAAGTGAGGAAAGTATACTGCATCAGAATTTGCCGGTCGTGTGTCAGACAGAGGTCATGGCGTCAGCATACACATAGCTTGGTGTAAGTAACATTGTTAGAACTAGAGAATTAATGTAGTTTACTGAATGATGGACCGTAGGATAGTTACTCGTCATTAATGGAAATGGATGGATGGATTCGGACTATACATTGAACATTAAATATCTATAAATGATTATTAATTGTTTTTCACCGGCCCTCCCATCAACATGGGAACGGTGATGTTGTTACTCTGTATGGACTAGTAGTAGTAGTGGTAAAAAGTAAAGTTATATATATATATATATATATATATATATATATATATATATATATATATATATATATATATATATATATATATATATATATATATATATATATATTATACAGGCATTGATAATGCACATTGGGAGCAAGTCGCCGCTGAACGTGTTGCATGGAGGGCAAATATCAGAAATGGAATAAAGTCAAAGGAGAAAATTATTGCAGAAAAGTCACACACCAAGCGTTTGAGACGTAAGATGGTGCATGATGGTGGAAATGACCACGTGTTC
>OY992879.1:106634945-106762445 GCA_963921405.1 Cepaea hortensis
AGTAGCAGGGCGACGGAACCATCAAGCCTCCTTAGTCGCCTCTTACGACATGCGTGGTAGGCTACAGTGTTGCTGATGGAAGCAGTATTTCGAACAACTTCTCAACATCCCATCAGATGTCACAGGAATTCAAGAGACCTACACAGATGTCACCGAAGAACTAGAACCAGACATACTAAAAGTAGAAATTATAGAAGCCATCAGATTAGCCCCATTGAGCAGCAAGAAAAGTATGAACAGCTTGGCTGCATAGACTATTCAGCCATGTTTGGGTAGAACAACAGACACCACGAGACTGGGGAAACGCCATAATTACCCCAATTTGAAAAAAAAAACAAAGGCAGCAAAAGAGACTGCACACAGTACAGAGGCATTTCACTGTTGAGTCATACTGGGAAAATATTTTGTACAATTCTTGAAAAAAAGATTACGAACTACTTTAGAACCCCAGCTAAGCGAAACACAACTTGGATTTAGGAAAAACAAAGGATGCACAGATGCCATTTTTGCTCTTAGACAACTTATAGAAAAATCAATCGAATTCAATGAAACACTCTACTTAGCCTTTGTCGACCAAGAAAAGGCATTCGATAGAGTAGATAGAAAAAAGCTGTGGAAAATCCTTAAACAACATGGAGTGAGTACACATCTAATAAATCTATGTAGAAGCTTCTACAACAACAGTGAATGCATAGTGAGAGCAACTTGAGGACACTCAGAACCCTTCACCATAAGATCCGTAGTACGACAAGGTTGTGTCCTGTCCCCTCTCTTGTTCACAACATATATAGACAACATATGTAAAGAAACCAGCCAAACAGAGACAGCAAGAATACCTCATGACGAGAATACAGAAGAAGAAGCATCTGCAAATCTAACCATTAGAGAACTCCTGTTTGCGGACGACCAAGCACTAATAGCAAAATCAGAAGCTGAATTACAAGACCACATGAATAGTCTAAACGAAATGTGTAGGGAACATAACATGAAAATTAGTACAAGCAAAACAGAGGTAATGACTACAACTAAGGAAGAACAAACAAACACAATTCACCTAAACGAACATCCCTTGAAACAAGTAAAGAGTTTCAAGTGCCTAGGAAGTATAATATCATCAAATGGCAGATCAGAAGACGAGATCGAAAATAGGTGCAATAAGGCAAACCAACTCATTGGACAAATGGCACCAATACTAAAGAACAAACATGTATCAATAACTACTAATAAAGCACTTTACAACACAATCTTCCTACCAACTCTATGCTACCAATGCCAAACCTGGACAATGACAGAAAAAGAGAAAAGAAAAATCACAACAACAGAAATGAGATTCCTGAGAAGAATACTCAACGTATCACGAAGAGATAAGATCAGAAATGAAGAAATCAGGACTAAAGTGGGGGTTAAAGCAGCACTAGATTTTATTAGAAAGCAGCAAGTCAAATGGGTTGGCCATGCAAGTAGGTTACCAGTCAACAGCATACCACAACAAGCAATGATGTACAGACCAGATGGAAACAGAGGAAGAGGCCGACCACGTAAACGTTGGACGGAGGGAATAGCAGAGTCCATGGGAATATCGATATATGAAGCTCATAACCGGACACTGAAATTATGCTTACACTTCACCTCGACACCGCAAGGTACAAGAGGAACATGATGAGATGAGATGGATGAGACCCCTTCTATTTCTTTTTTCCCTATCCTTTACATGGAATGTGAGTTTTTTCATAGTTTGTCCCACTTTCCATGCAATGTTGATTCAGCCAGATTTCTTTAGCCTCTTAGCACTTATTTACTATTTCTGTATGTATTCTATTATAATCGTCTTTATCTTGCTTATTCCTTTTTCTTTTATCCAGCGTCTGCAGAATTTCATCTGCCATTTCTTTTTTGCGATTCTATGTTTAGGTGTAATTTCTTTTGATGTCCGTTGGACTGATGTCCGCAACATGTCCTATTGTTCATTAATGTTCTCCACGCGTCTCTGTTCTGTACAGTAACATTGCACTTTTCTCTATTTTCCTTGTCCGTTTTTAGTTATCATCATCATCATCATCATCATCATCATCATCATCATCATCATCATCATCATCATCATCATCATCATCATCTTCCACTTCTGCCGTCAAGCGTCGTGGAGAGGAATAATTTGCGCTCCAGAGCCCTGTGGGTGTCACTTGATAGTGTCATTCCGTGTGCTTGTACAATGTCTTAGATGTCGTCAATCCATTTTCTTCTTGGGCCTTCTCTTGGTCTTGTCGCAGATAATCTTTGATGTAGGGCCAGTGAAGGCAGTTGATGGTGTTGCATTCTAACGATATGGCTAAACCACTTGATCTTCTGCCTTTCACTAAACGTGGTACAAGGTGTTAATCCCACAGCCTGTCTGAAAACATTTCTTACTCGGTCTCGGATTGTTAAGCTGGCAGCTCATAGGTGTTGATTTTGCGAAAGTGTGATTTGGAAAAAGTCCAAGTTTGAGATTGGTAGCATAGAGTTGGTGTGAATATGCTGTTTATTATCTGTTGCTTTGCGGATACGGGTATATTTGGATGTTTCAGTATGGGTGATAGTTGATATGTAAGTATACTTGCTTTTTGAATCTGATTTCGATTTCTCTGTCCAATTTGTCATCTTCTATGATCATACTTCCAAGTGTCGTGATAAGTACTCGATCTCTACTATAGTGTCTTGAGAGATATTACTTCTATAGTGTCGTCCCTAGAGTGAGGGTAATCAACGCCCACATTTATTTTAATGCAATATCAATATTCTGGAGATATCCACCAGACTCCGTCCACAATACTCCCTCAGTCTAAAGACACCTTCTTCTCACTCTTACTCACCCCTGGATCATGCCCCCTCTCATTCTTCCCCAACATAACATACTTGACAACTCTAGCTTCAACAAATAAATACAAGAGATTTATTAAAGCAAAGAGTATATGTGGGAGAGGTGTGTGTGTATATAATGTGTAGAATGTGTGTCGTATATTCTAAGGTGTATATGTAGAAATCAGACCACAAAGCTCCGGATCACAGTCTGATCATCATTGTACGAGTTACACCACATCATCACGGGTCAGTAAACAAACACCTCACCACACGATGCGTCCCTCTTGTTCGATGTTGACTCTCTCCGGTAGCCCTTTGATAACCCAGATACCTGGTCACCAATCATGAATATAGTCTGATACTGATCCGGCAGCGATCACACACCCTGTTAATAAATGTCTATATGGTTCCAAGACATAAACCTTCCTTGAAAACAAGAAACACTGTTCCTTGGAACAAATGATTCATTCTTATAAGTCCTACCTTTTTCACTATTACACTATTCTCGTTCTTTGAATTAATTCCTATTAATATTTCACAGGTGGTGTGAAAATGTAAAAAAAAAAAACAACAACACTCTAATGTTATTTCACTTGTAGTGTGAAAAGCAAACACTCTAATGTTATTTCACTTGTGGTGTGAAAATAAAATACGCTAATGTTATTTCACTTGTGGTGTGAAAATCAAACAAGATATTGTTCTTACACCCGTGGTGTGAACAGTAACACTCCATTATTTCTTTCACGAGTGGTGTGAAATAATAAACCCTTTTCTCATGGGCCAAATGCACAGGCCACTGAACAGATCTCCTCGTACCTAGTTCCCCATGATACGAACAATTCAGCATCTGTTCTTTGAAAACCCGAGGGGAACCTGTGAAAGAGACACAACAGACTCGGTGAGAGCAATCTGATACTGACTCCTATTAGATGAGTGTAGGCCTACCGTCTTACTCAGATCCATGACAGTGAACCAATCTCTGTCATGTCAGAGGAGCTCATCACCCTGGCCTGAGTTAAGGCAAGACAAGGAAAGACCAATATACGAAGTGTAGAACCCCAGTAGACCCCCACTGGAATATCCCACCATTGGACATTTCCCCTATCCCCCAACCATTCCCAATCACACTAAATATCATCCCCTTTCACTATCCTCAACTAGCTGAGCTAATTTACATCTCACACTAGTTAGTTTAACACTGCGACTGTCTATTGTCGCCGACACTGTTTATATACTTGACTACACTACGTTAAAGTTCTAAACTCTAACTATCATTTTACTATTCTACATTATTAACATTTAAATGCTAAGTGTAGATACCCTATGAATTCCTAGCTCACAATCGGAATTGAATCTCCAATTTGCCATGAAAGACACATGTTTTTTTCTCAAATACACTGATAGTAAACATGCGGGATTCTTTTCACTCCGAGCACTGAGCTATTCAACACGTTAGCCTAGGTCAACTTTATTGTGCACACTCCCGACAACAAGTCTGTTTTCATACAGTCTGGGATTGACCTCGTGACGTCATTCTCCTGTCAACAACATGTGGCAACCGAATCACGGCGGCGCTTTTCCTTTCATCTTGAGTCTTGTCCAAGACAACCGGGAAACTTTTTTCCCGTTTCTCCGGGGGATCCCCAAAGACTAGCGGCGCCTTTGATCCGACGGGAAGGTCCCCACTAGTTGCAAACAATTTGTAAGTTTGAATATAGCCTGCCGCTGTTGTTTTATCATCTTATCGTGAATTATAGTGATTTCGTGACATAGACGTGACTCTCTTAAGAGAGTAGTCCATCTCACTCTTTTCCACTGTAAGCTCGATCCAGATGATTTATTCTTCTTCTTCAGGAGTTGGGTGCCTGGATAGAAAATCCGCTCCAACATTTTCCTTCCCAGGTATATACTCCACTGTGAAATGGTATGGTTGAAGTAGCAACGACCACCGCATCAAACGGGCGTTGAGCTTCTGAGATGTAGCCAGAAACATCAGGGGCTGATGATCCGACTGGACCCGAAACTGAACTCCATACAAATAGGGCTGCAATTTTTGCACGGCCCATACGAGAGACAAACACACACCCTCTCTCTCTCGACGGTCGAATAATTCCTCTCAGCCTGGAGAAGTTTCTTGCTGGCGTATGCCACAGGTTTCAAAACCGAAGCATCGTCTTTACCTTCCTACAACAAGGCTGCCCCAATTCCAATCCCACTTGCATCCGTTCTCAATACAAATGGTTTGGAGAGGTCAGGGAGCTGTAACACAGGTTTGCTAACCAAGGCCTCCTTCAACTGACTGTAGGCACTCTCGCACTCCGGTGTCCAAACGATTTGGTCCGGGGATCCCTTTTTTTTAAGGTTTCCGTTAACGGAGCTCCCAGTTCAGTGAAATGCGGGATAAATTTGTGGTAAAACCCACACAACGAGAGGAACGATCTCACATCCTTCTTCGTTTTCGGCCTTAGTGCATTTCTGATTTTTTCTAGGTTCTTCTGCTCTGGGACAATTTGTCCTGGAGTAATGGTGTGACCTAGAAATTCTAGAGTCTGGTAACCAATCATGCACTTGGTTGGACGAGCTGTAAGCCCTGCTTCATTGAGTCTATTAAAAACTCTCTCCAAGGATTGCAAATGGTCATCCAAGCTGTCACTGGAAATCAGAATATCATCCATGAATGATACAATGGACGGATCCTGTAAAGGGATCTAACAAGGTCCTCATCATGCGAGTAAACATACTAGGTGCATTGCTGAGTCCAAAGGGCATGACCTTGAATTCGTAGTGTCCACTGGGTGTACTGAAGGCCAGCAGGGGTCGAACCTCTGGTTTGACCGGAATCTGATAATACCCGCGACTCAGATCCACCTTCGAGAAGTACCTAGCCTTATGGAGCCTAGCGAATAACTGCGTTGGATTCGGCAAAGGTTCCACCTGAAATTGCGTATGACTGTTCAAGAGTCTATAGTCTATACACAACCGGTGTTCCCCACTAGGTTTGCGTAACAAAACCACCCCTGCATTGTATGTGGATGTGGATGGCGCAATCACGTCATCCTCCAACAGTTTCTGTATTTCCTCCTCCAGGGCCTTTTCTTTAGAGAATGGCACTGGGTAAACCTTTTGGCGAACAGGCTCCTGAGTGGTCAAAGTCATCTCAAACTCAACCAACCTCGTTCGTCCTGGTTTATCAGTCAGTATCTCCTTATGAGACTTGAGAACCCGGGTAATCTTTTCCGTCACCTGGGAGGTCAGATCAGGGTTCACTTTCACATCCCTATAGGTTTCCTGGTGTACCAAGGGATATTCCCTGCCCTCGTTGGTTCCCGTTTCCGTCTCCACTGCAACTGCCATTGCCATGAGGTGAGCTGCTTTGTCTCCGGGTCTCTCCTCGTATTTCCGCAAGAGATTGATATGGAAAATCTTCGACTTTCCCCGGATCCGGATCTGATAGTTGGTTCTGGATATCACCCTTTCCACGGGAAATGGTCATTGCCAACCTATCTCCAGTTTGTTGTTTCCCGTTGTGAGTAGTAACAAGACTTTGTCTCCCTCCTCCAGAGATCTGTCTTTAGACCTATGGTTATAGTAAGCCGCATGTCTTTTTCTGGCCTTTTTCAAGTTTTGATTCGCCAGAGTCCATCCCTTGTGGAGTTTTTCTTTCAGTTCCTCCACGTATTTATAAGATGAGATCACTTCTTCTGACGTCCCCTCTTCAGTCCAACTCCTCAACATGGCTTCCAACGGTCCTTTGATTGGACGACCAAACAGCAACGTAGCGGGTGGTAGTCCTGTTGAGCCATGAGGAACCTCCCGATAAGCAAAGAGTGCTGCTGGGATATATTCATCCCACCTATCAGGTTTTTCCTGTGCCAGTTTCCGGAGCATTGTCATCAACGTGCCGTTGAAACGCTCTACTTGTCCATTGACTTGAGGGTGGTAAGGGCTGGTATGTATGTGGTTAGAGTGGAACACCCTAAATACCTCCTCCATGAGTTTTCCACAAAACCGGGACCCATTGTCTGTCAGAATTTGATCAGGAAAGCCTAATCTGGTAAAGGCCTCCATCGGGCGTCCGCCACTCGTTTCAAGTCAATCGTGGTCAACGGTATGGCTTCACCCCACATTGTACAGCAATCCACCATTGTGAGAATATACATGTTCCTCTTCCTAGTCCTAGGAAGTGGACCCACGATATCAATGGCTACCCTCTCGAAAGGAGAGTTCATGATGGGCATCTCACCCAAGACCACCGGTGCTGTCCAGTGTTTCGGTGCCACCCTCTGGCACTCAGGGCATGACTTCACATACCGACGCACATTATCTGTCATTTCTGGCCAATAGTAATGGCAGGAAATTCGCTGCATGGTGGCGGCAATACCCATATGCCCACTAAAGGAGATGGTATGCCCCATATGCAGAATTTGGGAACGGTGAGCCATCGGGACCACCAACTGACCGTATAGGTTGTCTCCCCTTCCAGCTCTCCTGTAGAGTATCCTATTCTTCATGTAGTACTGCCCCCGTCCTGATGGATCAGCACTTCTCTGCAGCTTCTTGTAGCAAGGACGTAAGGTTACATCCTCACTCTGGGCAGTTCGCAACTCCCCCGGCAGTGGGTTGGTCACAATTGCTTCTGCCTCTTCCGTTCTCGTCTGAGAGCGAGTCTGTATTGCTCCCATATGGATTGGCTCCCTGGGCTTTCCCAGAAAGACATACCGGCAACCGAGGATGATGGGAAAAATGGGATCGGTCAATACAGCAGCCTTGATTGTGCCGGTGACATATCTTGACCGAATCTCCACTCTAGCAATGGGCAACTTCATGGCTACAGCACTCTTCTGTGCAGGCTGTATCTCCATTGACTCGCCTGTGAATTGTTCTGGGAGTACCAGATCCACAGAAATCACGGCTTCCCCGTCCAGTCCTGTGTCATACAAACACTCCACTTGACGGCCGTTAACCTCTATCAATTCCACTACAGGTGGTTTTTCCTGGTCTGGAGTCTCTTCCTCGGTCTCGACCTGTTCGGTGGGCTCCACCTTAGGTTTCCCGGGGCACACGACGAAATGAGAGTCTCCTGACTTTCCCCTGCAGTCAATAGCATTGTGCGTGTTTGACCTGCAGTGTTTGCCCCATTTCCCTGTCCTAGATTTTCTAGTGCCGGACTTGAGTGAGCTCTCCTGGTGGCGAGCTTCCTTGTCAACCTTGGCATTTTCAGTGACAACCTCCTTGGAAGTCACTTGACATGCTGCGAAGTGAGGGCTCTTAGCCTTCGATGTGCAGTCCCTCGTATTGTGAGAGGGTAACTTATAAATTGAACACCACTTCTCCGACCACGGTCGTTTTGGTGTAGATCTCGAGGTGCTCTTGCTTCCCTCCTTCGTCTTTTCTGAACTATCCTCTGAAGTTTTTACATAAGGTTCCCCCTTTTTGGTTCCTGAGTTTTTGGCATTCTTCCTGTTCTGTTTCTCCTGACTTTTGGTGTTGGTGAAAAGATTTTCCCCTGCCTCCCCATGTACCTCGACGAACCGTTCTGCTAATTTTGTCACGAGGTCAATACGTTCCGCACCTTGTTCTCCCAGGAATGTCCTGAGAGGTTTCGACATTTGCTTCTTCAGCTGGTCGACCACCATGAGCTCTTCCAGACTCTCATAGTCATGTGCGAACCCAGCCAAATCCATCCACTTATGGAGATAGGATTTTAGACGCAAACTGTAGGCGGCAAACAACTCCCCCGGTTCTCGTTTCGCTGCTCGAAATTTTTTCCCGGTAGGTATGTGACGTAACCTCGAATCGTTTCAGCAGAGACGTTTTCAACTCGTCGTAATTGTTCTCATGTCCTGGTGGCAGGCGAGAATAAACCTCGTAGCCGGTCCCGCGTAATCCCTGGGACAGCTTAAGACACCATTTGTCACGATCCAGACCCATAGCAACAGACATGGCCTCGAAGCGTTGAAGGTTCTGGTCAATCTTCTGTTTGTCCTCCTCATAGACCGCTAGAGGAAACTTCATAGCATGATAACTATGTCCACCTGTTGGGGTTGAGCCTGGGATGGAGGAACCTCCAACTGCTCCCTCAGTTTCCCAATTAGATTGCCTCTTCAACTCGAGTTCCCTCATCCGGTACTCGTGCTCCCTTTTCTGATCCTCTTGCTCCGCTTCCCGTTTCCTAGCAGCTTCCTCAACTTCAAGTTTTCTAGCTGCCTGCTCAGCTTCAAATTCCAGTTTCCTGGCTGCCTGCTCGGCTTCAAGTTTCTTAGCTGCCTGCTCAGCTTCAAGTTTCTTAACTGCCTGCTCAGCTTCAAGTTCCATCTTTCTAGTGGCTTGCTCAGCTACTATCCTCTTAGTTTCTAGCTCCATCTTCCTCAATTCCAACTCGGCCTTCCGATCTTCCCTTTCTGCTTGACGATAATCCCTCTTCACCTCCTGTATGTAATCTGTTAGAGCAGAGCCCCACAAGCTCATTTCTTCCCCCTTTGCCGTTAGTTCTGCCATAGTTAGTATAGGAGTGGCCATATTTCAGAGAAGAACGTCAGCAGATAGAGTGTAGATTTTATCTCTAAGATCAATATATATATATATATATATATATATATATATATATATATATATATATATATATATATATATATAATTAACAAGTACAATTAATCTATATATTTAATAACACACAGCACAACACAACACAATCACCCAGTGACAAGAGTAGAATCCGGACCACAGACTTATGCAGACGTGTGAAGTGTGAACAGGTAAGATATGTGTCCTAACCCCTATCCACATTCACTCTAGCTGGATTCTCACTAATAGGATATCCTCGTCGTCTAACTAAAGATCCCGTGTTAAAAGATCCCGTCGTCTAGATTCCCCCTGTCTAGAGATCCCACTGTCGACAGATTCCGTTTATGAGAGATCCCGCTGTCCAAAGATCCCAGACGATCCCCCAATAATGTCGTGATAAGTACTTGATCTCTACTATAGTGTCTTGAGAGATATTACTTCTATAGTGTCGTTCCTGGAGTGAGGGGAATCAACACCCACATTTATTTTAATTCAATATCACTATTCTGGAGATATCCACCAGACTCCTTCCACAACACTCCCTCAGTCTAAAGACACCTTCTTCTCACTCTTACTCACCCCTGGATCATGCCCCCTCTCATTCTTCCCCAACATAACATACTTGACAACTCTAGCTTCAACAAATAAATACAAGAGATTATTAAAGCAAAGCGTAAATGTGGGAGGTGTGTGTGCGTGCGCGCGCGCGCGTGTGTGTGTGTATGTGTGTGTGTGTGTGTGTGTATATATAATGTGTAGAATGTGTGTCGTATATTCTAAGGTGTATATGTAGAAATCAGACCACAAAGCTCCGGATCACAGTCTGATCATCATTGTACGAGTTACACCACATCATCACGGGTCAGTAAACAAACACCTCACCACACGATGCGTCCCTCTTGTTCGATGTTGACTCTCTCTGGTAGCCCTTTGATAATCCAGATACCTGGTCACCAATCACGAATATAGTCTGATACTGATCCGGCAGCGATCACACACCCTGTTAATAAATGTCTATATGGTTCCAAGACATAAACCTTCCTTGAAAACAAGAAACACTGTTCCTTGGAACAAATGATTCATTCTTACAAGTCCTACCTTTTTCACTATTACACTATTCTCGTTCTTTGAATTAATTCCTATTAATATTTCACAGGTGGTGTGAAAATGTAAAAAAAAAAAAAAAACAACACTCTAATGTTATTTCACTTGTAGTGTGAAAAGCAAACACTCTAATGTTATTTCACTTGTGGTGTGAAAATAAAATACGCTAATGTTATTTCACTTGTGGTGTGAAAATCAAACAAGATATTGTTCTTACACCCGTGGTGTGAACAGTAACACTCCATTATTTCTTTCACGAGTGGTGTGAAATAATAAACCCTTTTCTCATGGGCCAAATGCACAGGCCACTGAACAGATCTCCTCGTACCTAGTTCCCCATGATACGAACAATTCAGCATCTGTTCTTTGAAAACCCGAGGGGAACCTGTGAAAGAGACACAACAGACTCGGTGAGAGCAATCTGATACTGACTCCTATTAGATGAGTGTAGGCCTACCGTCTTACTCAGATCCATGACAGTGAACCAATCTCTGTCATGTCAGAGGAGCTCATCACCCTGGCCTGAGTTAGGGCAAGACAAGGAAAGACCAATATACGAAGTGTAGAACCCCAGTAGACCCCCACTGGAATATCCCACCATTGGACATTTCCCCTATCCCCCAACCATTCCCAATCACACTAAATATCATCCCCTTTCACTATCCTCAACTAGCTGAGCTAATTTACATCTCACACTAGTTAGTTTAACACTGCGACTGTCTATTGTCGCCGACACTGTTTATATACTTGACTACACTACGTTAAAGTTCTAAACTCTAACTATCATTTTACTATTCTACATTATTAACATTTAAATGCTAAGTGTAGATACCCTATGAATTCCTAGCTCACAATCGGAATTGAATCTCCAATTTGCCATGAAAGACACATGTTTTTTTCTCAAATACACTGATAGTAAACATGCGGGATTCTTTTCACTCCGAGCACTGAGCTATTCAACACGTTAGCCTAGGTCAACTTTATTGTGCACACTCCCGACAACAAGTCTGTTTTCATACAGTCTGGGATTGACCTCGTGACGTCATTCTCCTGTCAACAACATGTGGCAACCGAATCACGGCGGCGCTTTTCCTTTCATCTTGAGTCTTGTCCAAGACAACCGGGAAACTTTTTTCCTGTTTCTCCGGGGGATCCCCAAAGACTAGCGGCGCCTTTGATCCGACGGGAAGGTCCCCACTAGTTGCAAACAATTTGTAAGTTTGAATATAGCCTGCCGCTGTTGTTTTATCATCTTATCGTGAATTATAGTGATTTCGTGACATAGACGTGACTCTCTTAAGAGAGTAGTCCATCTCACTCTTTTCCACTGTAAGCTCGATCCAGATGATTTATTCTTCTTCTTCAGGAGTTGGGTGCCTGGATAGAAAATCCGCTCCAACATTTTCCTTCCCAGGTATATACTCCACTGTGAAATGGTATGGTTGAAGTAGCAACGACCACCGCATCAAACGGGCGTTGAGCTTCTGAGATGTAGCCAGAAACATCAGGGGCTGATGATCCGACTGGACCCGAAACTGAACTCCATACAAATAGGGCTGCAATTTTTGCACGGCCCATACGAGAGACAAACACACACCCTCTCTCTCTCGACGGTCGAATAATTCCTCTCAGCCTGGAGAAGTTTCTTGCTGGCGTATGCCACAGGTTTCAAAACCGAAGCATCGTCTTTACCTTCCTACAACAAGGCTGCCCCAATTCCAATCCCACTTGCATCCGTTCTCAACACAAATGGTTTGGAGAGGTCAGGGAGCTGTAACACAGGTTTGCTAACCAAGGCCTCCTTCAACTGACTGTAGGCACTCTCGCACTCCGGTGTCCAAACGATTTGGTCCGGGGATCCTTTTTTTTTAAGGTTTCCGTTAACGGAGCTCCCAGTTCAGTGAAATGCGGGATAAATTTGTGGTAAAACCCACACAACGAGAGGAACGATCTCACATCCTTCTTCGTTTTCGGCCTTAGTGCATTTCTGATTTTTTCTAGGTTCTTCTGCTCTGGGACAATTTGTCCTGGAGTAATGGTGTGACCTAGAAATTCTAGAGTCTGGTAACCAATCATGCACTTGGTTGGACGAGCTGTAAGCCCTGCTTCATTGAGTCTATTAAAAACTCTCTCCAAGGATTGCAAATGGTCATCCAAGCTGTCACTGGAAATCAGAATATCATCCATGAATGATACAATGGACGGATCCTGTAAAGGGATCTAACAAGGTCCTCATCATGCGAGTAAACATATTAGGTGCATTGCTGAGTCCAAAGGGCATGACCTTGAATTCGTAGTGTCCACTGGGTGTACTGAAGGCCAGCAGGGGTCGAACCTCTGGTTTGACCGGAATCTGATAATACCCGCGACTCAGATCCACCTTCGAGAAGTACCTAGCCTTATGGAGCCTAGCGAATAACTGCGTTGGATTCGGCAAAGGTTCCACCTGAAATTGCGTATGACTGTTCAAGAGTCTATAGTCTATACACAACCGGTGTTCCCCACTAGGTTTGCGTAACAAAACCACCCCTGCATTGTATGTGGATGTGGATGGCGCAATCACGTCATCCTCCAACAGTTTCTGTATTTCCTCCTCCAGGGCCTTTTCTTTAGAGAATGGCACTGGGTAAACCTTTTGGCGAACAGGCTCCTGAGTGGTCAAAGTCATCTCAAACTCAACCAACCTCGTTCGTCCTGGTTTATCAGTCAGTATCTCCTTATGAGACTTGAGAACCCGGGTAATCTTTTCCGTCACCTGGGAGGTCAGATCAGGGTTCACTTTCACATCCCTATAGGTTTCCTGGTGTACCAAGGGATATTCCCTGCCCTCGTTGGTTCCCGTTTCCGTCTCCACTGCAACTGCCATTGCCATGAGGTGAGCTGCTTTGTCTCCGGGTCTCTCCTCGTATTTCCGCAAGAGATTGATATGGAAAATCTTCAACTTTCCCCGGATCCGGATCTGATAGTTGGTTCTGGATATCACCCTTTCCACGGGAAATGGTCATTGCCAACCTATCTCCAGTTTGTTGTTTCCCGTTGTGAGTAGTAACAAGACTTTGTCTCCCTCCTCCAGAGATCTGTCTTTAGACCTATGGTTATAGTAAGCCGCATGTCTTTTTCTGGCCTTTTTCAAGTTTTGATTCGCCAGAGTCCATCCCTTGTGGAGTTTTTCTTTCAGTTCCTCCACGTATTTATAAGATGAGATCACTTCTTCTGACGTCCCCTCTTCAGTCCAACTCCTCAACATGGCTTCCAACGGTCCTTTGATTGGACGACCAAACAGCAACGTAGCGGGTGGTAGTCCTGTTGAGCCATGAGGAACCTCCCGATAAGCAAAGAGTGCTGCTGGGATATATTCATCCCACCTATCAGGTTTTTCCTGTGCCAGTTTCCGGAGCATTGTCATCAACGTGCCGTTGAAACGCTCTACTTGTCCATTGACTTGAGGGTGGTAAGGGCTGGTATGTATGTGGTTAGAGTGGAACACCCTAAATACCTCCTCCATGAGTTTTCCACAAAACCGGGACCCATTGTCTGTCAGAATTTGATCAGGAAAGCCTAATCTGGTAAAGGCCTCCATCGGTGCGTCCGCCACTCGTTTCAAGTCAATCGTGGTCAACGGTATGGCTTCACCCCACATTGTACAGCAATCCACCATTGTGAGAATATACATGTTCCTCTTCCTAGTCCTAGGAAGTGGACCCACGATATCAATGGCTACCCTCTCGAAAGGAGAGTTCATGATGGGCATCTCACCCAAGACCACCGGTGCTGTCCAGTGTTTCGGTGCCACCCTCTGGCACTCAGGGCATGACTTCACATACCGACGCACATTATCTGTCATTTCTGGCCAATAGTAATGGCAGGAAATTCGCTGCATGGTGGCGGCAATACCCATATGCCCACTAAAGGAGATGGTATGCCCCATATGCAGAATTTGGGAACGGTGAGCCATCGGGACCACCAACTGACCGTATAGGTTGTCTCCCCTTCCAGCTCTCATGTAGAGTATCCTATTCTTCATGTAGTACTGCCCCCGTCCTGATGGATCAGCACTTCTCTGCAGCTTCTTGTAGCAAGGACGTAAGGTTACATCCTCACTCTGGGCAGTTCGCAACTCCCCCGGCAGTGGGTTGGTCACAATTGCTTCTGCCTCTTCCGTTCTCGTCTGAGAGCGAGTCTGTATTGCTCCCATATGGATTGGCTCCCTGGGCTTTCCCAGAAAGACATACCGGCAACCGAGGATGATGGGAAAAATGGGATCGGTCAATACAGCAGCCTTGATTGTGCCGGTGACATATCTTGACCGAATCTCCACTCTAGCAATGGGCAACTTCATGGCTACAGCACTCTTCTGTGCAGGCTGTATCTCCATTGACTCGCCTGTGAATTGTTCTGGGAGTACCAGATCCACAGAAATCACGGCTTCCCCGTCCAGTCCTGTGTCATACAAACACTCCACTTGACGGCCGTTAACCTCTATCAATTCCACTACAGGTGGTTTTTCCTGGTCTGGAGTCTCTTCCTCGGTCTCGACCTGTTCGGTGGGCTCCACCTTAGGTTTCCCGGGGCACACGACGAAATGAGAGTCTCCTGACTTTCCCCTGCAGTCAATAGCATTGTGCGTGTTTGACCTGCAGTGTTTGCCCCATTTCCCTGTCCTAGATTTTCTAGTGCCGGACTTGAGTGAGCTCTCCTGGTGGCGAGCTTCCTTGTCAACCTTGGCATTTTCAGTGACAACCTCCTTGGAAGTCACTTGACATGCTGCGAAGTGAGGGCTCTTAGCCTTCGATGTGCAGTCCCTCGTATTGTGAGAGGGTAACTTATAAATTGAACACCACTTCTCCGACCACGGTCGTTTTGGTGTAGATCTCGAGGTGCTCTTGCTTCCCTCCTTCGTCTTTTCTGAACTATCCTCTGAAGTTTTTACATAAGGTTCCCCCTTTTTGGTTCCTGAGTTTTTGGCATTCTTCCTGTTCTGTTTCTCCTGACTTTTGGTGTTGGTGAAAAGATTTTCCCCTGCCTCCCCATGTACCTCGACGAACCGTTCTGCTAATTTTGTCACGAGGTCAATACGTTCCGCACCTTGTTCTCCCAGGAATGTCCTGAGAGGTTTCGACATTTGCTTCTTCAGCTGGTCGACCACCATGAGCTCTTCCAGACTCTCATAGTCATGTGCGAACCCAGCCAAATCCATCCACTTATGGAGATAGGATTTTAGACGCAAACTGTAGGCGGCAAACAACTCCCCCGGTTCTCGTTTCGCTGCTCGAAATTTTTTCCCGGTAGGTATGTGACGTAACCTCGAATCGTTTCAGCAGAGACGTTTTCAACTCGTCGTAATTGTTCTCATGTCCTGGTGGCAGGCGAGAATAAACCTCGTAGCCGGTCCCGCGTAATCCCTGGGACAGCTTAAGACACCATTTGTCACGATCCAGACCCATAGCAACAGACATGGCCTCGAAGCGTTGAAGGTTCTGGTCAATCTTCTGTTTGTCCTCCTCATAGACCGCTAGAGGAAACTTCATAGCATGATAACTATGTCCACCTGTTGGGGTTGAGCCTGGGATGGAGGAACCTCCAACTGCTCCCTCAGTTTCCCAATTAGATTGCCTCTTCAACTCGAGTTCCCTCATCCGGTACTCGTGCTCCCTTTTCTGATCCTCTTGCTCCGCTTCCCGTTTCCTAGCAGCTTCCTCAACTTCAAGTTTTCTAGCTGCCTGCTCAGCTTCAAATTCCAGTTTCCTGGCTGCCTGCTCGGCTTCAAGTTTCTTAGCTGCCTGCTCAGCTTCAAGTTTCTTAACTGCCTGCTCAGCTTCAAGTTCCATCTTTCTAGTGGCTTGCTCAGCTACTATCCTCTTAGTTTCTAGCTCCATCTTCCTCAATTCCAACTCGGCCTTCCGATCTTCCCTTTCTGCTTGACGATAATCCCTCTTCACCTCCTGTATGTAATCTGTTAGAGCAGAGCCCCACAAGCTCATTTCTTCCCCCTTTGCCGTTAGTTCTGCCATAGTTAGTATAGGAGTGGCCATATTTCAGAGAAGAACGTCAGCAGATAGAGTGTAGATTTTATCTCTAAGATCAATATATATATATATATATATATATATATATATATATATATATATATATATATATATATATATATATATATATATATATAATTAACAAGTACAATTAATCTATATATTTAATAACACACAGCACAACACAACACAATCACCCAGTGACAAGAGTAGAATCCGGACCACAGACTTATGCAGACGTGTGAAGTGTGAACAGGTAAGATATGTGTCCTAACCCCTATCCACATTCACTCTAGCTGGATTCTCACTAATAGGATATCCTCGTCGTCTAACTAAAGATCCCGTGTTAAAAGATCCCGTCGTCTAGATTCCCCCTGTCTAGAGATCCCACTGTCGACAGATTCCGTTTATGAGAGATCCCGCTGTCCAAAGATCCCAGACGATCCCCCAATAATGTCGTGATAAGTACTTGATCTCTACTATAGTGTCTTGAGAGATATTACTTCTATAGTGTCGTTCCTGGAGTGAGGGGAATCAACACCCACATTTATTTTAATTCAATATCACTATTCTGGAGATATCCACCAGACTCCTTCCACAACACTCCCTCAGTCTAAAGACACCTTCTTCTCACTCTTACTCACCCCTGGATCATGCCCCCTCTCATTCTTCCCCAACATAACATACTTGACAACTCTAGCTTCAACAAATAAATACAAGAGATTATTAAAGCAAAGCGTAAATGTGGGAGGTGTGTGTGCGTGCGCGCGCGCGCGCGTGTGTGTGTATGTGTGTGTGTGTATATATAATGTGTAGAATGTGTGTCGTATATTCTAAGGTGTATATGTAGAAATCAGACCACAAAGCTCCGGATCACAGTCTGATCATCATTGTACGAGTTACACCACATCATCACGGGTCAGTAAACAAACACCTCACCACACGATGCGTCCCTCTTGTTCGATGTTGACTCTCTCTGGTAGCCCTTTGATAATCCAGATACCTGGTCACCAATCACGAATATAGTCTGATACTGATCCGGCAGCGATCACACACCCTGTTAATAAATGTCTATATGGTTCCAAGACATAAACCTTCCTTGTCTAGTGAAAACAAGTAACACTGTTCCTTGGAACAAATGATTCATTCTTACAAGTCCTACCTTTTTCGCTATTACACTATTCTCGTTCTTTGAATTAATTCCTATTAATATTTCACAGGTGGTGTGAAAATGTTTTAAAAAAAAACACACACACTCTAATGTTATTTCACTTGTAGTGTGAAAAGCAAACACTCTATTGTTATTTCACTTGTGGTGTGAAAATCAAATACTCTAATGTTATTTCACTTGTGGTGTGAAAATCAAACACGGTATTGTTCTTACACCCGTGGTGTGAACAGTAACACTCCATTATTTCTTTCACGAGTGGTGTGAAATAATAAACCCTTTTCTCAAGGGCCAAATGCACAGGCCACTGAACAGATCTCCTCGTACCAAGTTCTCCATGATACGAACAATTCAGCATCTGTTCTTTGAAAACCCGAGGGGAACCTGTGAAAGAGACACAACATACTCGGTGAGAGCAATCTGATACTGACTCCTATTAGATGAGTGTAGGCCTACCGTCTTACTCAGATCCATGACAGTGAACCAATCTATGTCATGTCAGAGGAGCTCATCACCCTGGCCTGAGTTAGGGCAAGACAAGGAAAGACCAATATACGAAGTGTAGAACCCCAGTAGACCCCCACTGGAATATCACACCATTGGACATTTCCCCTATCCCCCAACCATTCCCAATCACACTAAATATCATCCCCTTTCACTATCCTCATCTAGCTGAGCTAATTTACATCTCACACTAGTTAGTTTAACACTGCGACTGTCTATTGTCGCCGACACTGTTTATATACTTGACTACAAAGCAACCACTACGTTAAAGTTCTAAACTCTAACTATCATTTTACTATTCTACATTATTAACATTTAAATGCTAAGTGTAGATACCCTATGAATTCCTAGCTCACAATCCGAATTGAATCTCCAATTTGCCATGAAAGACACATGTTTTTTCCTCAAATACACTGATAGTAAACATGCGGGATTCTTTTCACTCCGAGCACTGAGCTATTCAACACGTTAGCCTAGGTCAACTTTATTGTGCACACTCCCGACAAAAAGTCTGTTTTCATACAGTCTGGGATTGACCTCGTGACGTCATTCTCCTGTCAACAACATGTGGCAACCGAATCACGGCGGCGCTTTTCCTTTCATCTTGAGTCTTGTCCAAGACAACCGGGAAACTCTTTTCCCGTTTCTCCGGGGAATCCTCAAAGACTAGCGTACTTAAAAACAAGTAACACTGTTCCTTGGAACAAAGCTGTCTTTGATCCGACGGGAATGTCCCCACTAGTTGCAAACAATTTGTAAGTTTGAATATAGCCTGCCGCTGTTGTTTTATCATCTTATCGTGAATTATAGTGATTTCGTGACACCAAGATATTTAAATTGTTTAACTTGTTTCAGAGATGTGCTATTTATCTGTATACTTAATGGACCAGGAGATCTGCTAACTTGCATTACTTCGGTATTGGCTGTATTTATACTCATATTGTATCTGCTGCATGTTGAACTCAGATTATTAATATGATTTTGCAGTCTTCCCTCGTCGCTATAAAACCGGCACTGATCGTCTGCAAATAGAAGTTCATTTATTTCCTGTGGATCAGTTGTTTAATCTGAAGTAAAGAGTTCTAGCTTTTCTGAATCTGTTCTGTCAAGGCTTGCTTCTTTGGATATTCTGTCCATGTAGATATTAAAAAGTAGAGGAGAGAGCACACATCCCTGTCTCACTCCAGTATTGACTGTGAACATATCTGATAAACTTTCTTGTGTTCTTATTGCACGAATGGTATATGGCTAAAATGTTTTATAGCAGTTGCCCTTGTATCCCATAGTCTACAAGGATGGTCCATAATTTGTATCTGTCTGTTCTATCAGAAGCCTTTTCCTGATCTAGAAACACAATAATTTGCTGGTCATTATATTTGATGGTGTTTTCACATATTTGTCTAAGTGCAACTTTTACCTTTCCGAAAACCGAATTGTACTTTGCTTAAGTGTTGTTAACTAAAAGTCTAGCTCTTTGTTCCAATAGTTTTGCGTACATTTTCCCTATATGGCTCAGGAGTGATATACCTCCATATGTTTCGCACTCTTTCATATTGCCTTTCGTTTTCCATATTGGTGCTATTATTGCCTGTTGCCAATCGTTTGTGGCTTTTCTTTCTCCTCCATGCTATATTAAAAAGTCTTGTCAGCCATTTAACTCCTGTTTTCCCACAAGCCTGAATAGCTTCTGTGGTTATTTCATCTGGACCCGGTGATTTGTTTTTAGGACTTTTCTGTATAACTGATTTGACTTCTGCAGGGATGAAGTTTGGTTTTTGTTTTCCATGGCTTTTAGGCACAAAAGTGAGGTTTTCTATGTTATTATATGTGGGGTTAAGTAATAATGATAGATCTAAATTGATGTTCTTTGGTGTCTTCTTCATAGTTGTAAGTCTTAGCCTAATCTTTCCTATAAGTGGCACATGGTTGTGATGTCCATCGCCTCCTGGTCTAGTTTTTGCTCCTACCAAACTGGAAACCGTATATAATCAATTTGATTTCGAATATTATCTCCAGGGCTTTCCCCGTATATAATCGTCGAAGGTGGTGTTTGAACTACGTGTTACCTGTTATTATTATTTCATGATATTCTGGCAATCTATCACCGCTCATAATCATATCATCTTGGTCACAGTCACAAGCCTCGCTACCCACCTTTTCGTTGCCTACTTTGACAGTGAAATCACCAAGTATGTACAGGCCCTTGTCTTGTCATTGGAGGTTAGAAAAGGAGTTCTTGTATGCTGCATAGAGCCAGTTTTAACATATCGAATCTTTATAATTAATAAAAACAAAACGAAAAAATCCATGGAAGGTTTAGAGATGCTGTTTCATAGAAGAATGTTGAAAATGCCTCGGGCAGCCAACATTCTTATTTTGAGAGAGGCTAAATCGCATAGACAACTTATTACAAACATCATAATGAGACAGCCTTCATTTGTTGGCCACATAATGAGAAGGCAAACACTTGTATATGATGTGACAGCTAAAAATATTTGTGGAAAGAGAACATGAGATCGACAGTGAGAGAAAGTTCTTGACAGTCTTGTGTTATGGCGTGAGGGAATAAACGGACACATTGGTACATGCTAACGGAGATCGCAAGATATAGAGACACGTGATCGCTCACGCCTGTCGGCAAAGTACTGGATGGTGACATTTATAGTCAGAGGCAGACAAAGAGAAATGACACTGGATGGACTGAGATGAAGAGACGAGCAAAATCATCAATAGAATTGATCAAGGACACCAAGAACCCACATCTGTTAAGATGCATGCACGCCCACGTTATTTGGGAGGGCACATTATATATCTGGGTGAGAAGAGAAATATTATTAAAATAAGAACGGAAAAGGCAAAGAGCCTTCATAGCAATAGGACATTTGTAAAAATAAAAAAAAAATTATGTATGAAATTTAGAATATGTACCTTAAACGTTAAATAAGTATTCATATGTATATCAGAAAAACGAAGAACAACTAAAACAATTACTAATAAACTACAAACATTAATTATTAGTGGCTTGCACTGAAAAGAAGTAATAAAATGGTATGACAGAATCACAAGTTTGTAGCCCATGGAGAGGACTACACAAACACCAGTGGATCACAAGGTGATGAAAAGATGCTGGCGCTCGAAAGGAGACACCTGTCAGTAGTTTAACCTGAAAGTCCTCACCTGGAACGCTCTGGAAAAAACAAACAGAAGGGGACCCAAATGCACACAGAAAACAGAAATAGAGATGAATAATATTGGGAGGGCATGGGGATGAGGGAGACTAAATAACATTCTCTTAGTTGTTATTATTATTTTAAAAATAGAATCTCTGTTCACTGCAACACATGTTTTCGTTGTAGCATCTTTATTCTTTACATCACTGTCATAACTGAATATAAATTATGTTTTGACACACAAACGCACTCATGCACATACACGCACACACGCAACACCCAGTCATACCAACATGGTGACATAGTAAAGATCAGTACAATTTTCATCGAGTCTCTTTAATCATGCATTCAAATTGCAGTTACTTAATAACTGTATATATCCGAAACAGTTAGTCTGAACATCTGAATGTGAATTAAAGCAAGGTTGGCTGCATAATCTCTGATAAATGCATTTGAGTATTCCACGTTTCTCATGATCATTGTTTTTGTGCAAGAGAATATTGCTCATTCAGTTACAATGAAAAGAATGTTAGTGTCATTTCTAGGATGTTCATAACCTTGCCGTTTAGATCACACCATAACAGCATCTAAACAACACACAACAAACAGAGAACAACCCAGCAGCTAGGCGTGTTGGTGATATAATCACTAAACACACGACACACTTACAAGAAACACTACATTACACAATCCACAAAGCCGTACTACCAAACAACAATAAAAACAATGCAAACGTTGGCAAATCCGCCATATGCACACGTGGATTGGTGCCTCGGACAGCAGATCAGATACTCTAGACCAGAGGTTCCCAAACCACGGCACGCGGGCCACTTGTGGCCCGCCAGCCGCCAGAAAGTGGCACGCGAGGCCTCGTTATTTAATATAATATATTTTAATAATTTCAAAAATGCACTCAGAGCGTCCCGTCAGCGTGCAATAATGTACTCTGCTCATGGTTGTTATGCTCAGATATTATCTAATGCGCCTGTTCAGTTCACAACGAAACGTTACGAAGTTCCCATATCCCAGCCTTGTCGACTAATCAGAGTGTGCAAGGCACCATGTTGTCGTCTGTTACAACTGTTTATCAGAGTCGGTAGTATTGTGTTGAAATTAGATTTTTTTTTTCCAAATAAAAATGTACTGTTAAAGCCGATAAACATGTGTGTGAAAAATCTAAAATAAAAGAATAGTAAAAAGCGAAAATGTGAAGACGTTGCTTGTGAATTCAACGACGATTGGACGGATAAATTTATGTTTATGCCTAGCCATAGTGGTAAACCAGTTTGCTTAATTTCCGGATTTTGTAAATTGTAGATTTTTATTCATTGGCAATGGATGAATCCACTGACATTTATGACACAGCTCAGGTCGTAGTTTTTGTTCCAGCAATAAACGATAATGTTGAAGTCAAACATCGGGGAGCGGCTGGCCAAGTGGCTAGACGCCGGACTCTCCTTCGGGAGACCCGGGTTCGACCTTTCGGTAAGGTGTGGGATTTTTTTCTGTCGGGGGCAAAAAGAAAATCTTAACCTGTACAGTTCGAGGCGACTGCAATAGCCAAGCAGCCTTAATTCCTCAGGCTAAAAGACCCCTCTTCTATACACCGCAAGGTACTATATTGGCAGTAAATGACAGTTTTAAATGACAGTTGAAGACATTGAATAACTTCTAGGACTTAAATCGATGCATGCAACTATCAAAGGGACTGATCTGTTTGAAACTCTGAAGTTGTGTGAAGAGAAAAACAACATAAAATGGACCAAATTGCACACTGTATGCACCGACGGTGCTCAGGCGTTGACGGAGTAAAAAGTCTGGATGTCTAGCATTAGTGAAACAGTTTCTTGGCCGCACTATATTAAAATATCATTGTATTATTTACCAAGAAGCTCTGTGGGAAGACTTTAAATCTGAAACATGTCATCGATGTTCTTATGAAATGTGTGAACAAAATTCGAAATAAGCCGCCGAACAGGCGTGAGTTCAGACAGTTTCTATCAGACCTGAATGAGGAATACTGTGAGCTACTGTTACACTGTGATGTCAGATGGCTATCTAAAGGGAAAGTACTGTCACGTTTCTGGCCTTGAAAAATAGTGTCTATCTGTTTCTGTCTGAAATAAATGAATTGCCTACAGAACGGGAATGTCTGCTGAACGGTGACTGGCTTAATGACCTGGCATTTTTGGTGGACATCACGTCTCATTTAAATTCTTTAAATGTGAATATCTAGGGGGGGGGGAACTATTCACAAATTTGTGCGATGTCATTTCTTCATTTAAAATGAGACTACGACTGTTTATTTGACAGCTGACTGAAGGGACTTTAGAGGCGTTTCCAACTCTGAAGACGCTTGTGGTGGAAAAGAAATGTGACTTGTTACAGTACAAAGTAAAAGTTGAATGTCTTCTGGATATCTTTCAGTCAAGATTTCGAGAGTTCACAATAGAGGAGGATAATGTTGCCCTCTTCATAAATCCGTTCTTATTTCCCGATGCCAAGCTCCGTCAATTACAGCGAAACCTTCAGCACGAAGTAATTGATTTGAAATGAAATTCTGCACTGAGATGTAAATTTCTGGTGCTGCCTGCTTCACCTTCAGCTGATCATATGATTTCATTCTGGCGACTATTGCCTGTCGAACAATTTGAACATTTGCGTTCATTCGCCCAAAGATACATTTGTCGTTTTGGTTCGACTTAAGATGCGAGCAGTAATTTTCCGCAATGACCGTTATAAAAAACAAGCAACGTCCTAGACTCACCGACAGTAACCTAGCTGCGCTTATGACTTTGGGCACGACAGATTTGTGCCCAGACAATGATAAACTGACATCTGAACTGAAGTAACTGGTTATAAAAAACAGTTACAACTGTAAATTAATTACATTAATAGCAATTTTTTTAATTGATTAAAAATGTATTGTTAAATAAACTTTTGATTTTAAACCAAAAAATGACCGCAGTGTAGTAATGACATTGACTGCCTTTAAAGTTTTAGAAGTTTGTTGATGAAAGTTAAGAAAGTTAAGGTAAGAATGATATTTCAAGACGTTTATAATTTTATAACGTTGTGGCCCGCTTAACTACCGAAAATAGTAGATATGGCCCTTTGCTTGAAAATCTTGGGAACAACTGCTCTAGACTACTCAAAATACGACATATTTAGGCAAGCTCTGGCCTAGAGAAACAACCGTGGAAGATACACTGTATGGATCATTGAGTCAGCTTGCTTGCGTTCGGTGGCTGTGAACTCCAGCGTGAAGTCCTGTATGTCGGATGAAGACATCCTGTTATCCAACATCAGTGTGATGTCATACCGGACTGAGGTTTGCGTGAGTATCCGTTGTCCCATGTCTGGCTTATTGGTGTGGAGACTGGTGGTCCTTCGCCGTACAGGCAGATACTCTCTGACTTCGGAGTCAGCTAAAAGAAGACATAAATTCACACAACAGACATTGTAGATAGTGACACATTTCAAGCGAACGGAAGAAGAAGACCTTCGTATTGATAGGCACTCAAATAAGCAGACGGAACAGGTAAAGATTAGAGGACACACTAAACAACATCAAATTAAAGTGTCCTTCAACATCTTCACATTAACATATGTCTTTGTTGTCAGGCTGTCTATAGACACTTGAATACCCTTTATCATTGTAATCATGATTAAAACCAACGTTTTCCCTTTGTGAATGTAAACACAGAAGCCAGAAACAATATGTTGCACGATTTATTAACTGATTTATTTTGCTTCATCTTCATTGACGAACAATAAACGATTGCTCAAATATAATGAGGCGTTAGCAATTTGGAAGCTCTAGCTGGCTTTGTGCAAACAGAAACAATTCTTGTTAAATGTAAAATTACCGTTTTGATAACAGATGTTAGTTAGTTAGTTAGTTAGTTAGTCGCAGTTCCAACTTCACAGCAACGGGTCGTTCCCATTACGCTTCGTTCCTGTGCCAGTGAATATCACACAAAACGCTCCCCACTGCCCAATGTGAAAAGTGGAAAAGACAGGAGTCTCGACAAACAACAGCCCGCACAGATACACTGTGCATAATTCCGCCACCAGAATGTCAACACAATAGTCCCCCACAAAACACCCAGTTCATTTCTGATGGAATCGGCAGTTATTTTCCCATCTGGATGTTTCCTAGATGTTCACCCACACAGTCCACGAAATACAGTTCATCGTCGATGGCAGTGGCAGTCAACCAGAAGCCCAGCAGCCACGCATTTCTGCATAAGGCAAAAACCGGTCAACTCTGGGACATAGCCATCCGCCATCGCTCTGAACATGCAGTGACGTTCCAAAAAACCTCGGGCAGATTCAAAAGCATTTCACACGAAACTCAACGCTCACAGTGTCGCGCCACGCACTCACTCAGTAGCAGGGCGACGGAACCATCAAGCCTCCTTAGTCGCCTCTTACGACATGCGTGGTAGGCTGCAGTGTTGCTATTCTTTGCTTCCCTTATGGGCCCCGGCAACACACGGTAACAGATGTTCCACAATCGAACAATACCGGTGACTGTGTTTTAATTGTTTCAGCTTAAGCATGAGATATAGTTCATGAATTATGTAATTCTATATTTATTGCAATCCCGACGAAATCAGGAGCCTTGGAATGTGATCAACATCGAACAGTTAGTATAATGAGCCACATCAGGAAGATTTTGCTAAGAATTATCATGCAAAGAGTTAGGAAAAAAATATAACCCAAAATAGGAGAAGAATAATGCAGGTTTGAGGACGTTAAGGGTACAGTAAATTCTGTATATATGCTGAGAACATTAATTGAACGTTATATAGAAGTAAACAAATATCTACGTCTTTGCTTTATTGACTACACAAAGGTTTTCGATAAAGTGAGACATGTCAACATGATAAAGATGCTTGCAGATCTACAAATTGATGGGAAAGACCTTAGACTTGTAAAATACATATATTGGAAACAACAATCTGCCATAAGGATTGATAATGAAGTAGGTCAATATCAGCCTATTAAAATAGGTGTGAGACTGGGATGTGTAATATCTCCAGATAATTATCCCTGTACAGTGAAAATATTTTCAGGAATGTAGAAGATATGAATTAATCATTGTAGGACGAAACATCAATAACATTAGATATGCCGATGATATAGTATTTATCGCAGACAATGAACATGATCTGTAACATTTAGTAGATGCGGTTGCTGCACACAGCGAACAACTAGGGTTAGAATTAAATTGTAAGACGACACAGATTATGGTCGTCACTAGGAACGAGGAAATACCACAATGTAATATACAAGTAAATGGGAATATTCTTAAACAAGTGTATTGGTACAATTATCTAGGAATAGTCACAACATCTGATGCGAGATACCTTGAGGAGATTAAAACAAGAAACGCCATGGCGAAGGTAGCCTTTTGCAAGATGGAAAACACACTGACCAATAAAACATGTCATTTGCAATGAGAAAAAGAGTGTGGATGTGTTACATAGAACCTATCCATTTGTATGGATGTGAAGCGTGGAGAATGAACAAACACGCTGAAAAAACATCTAATGGCTGTAGAAATGTGGTTTCTGAGGAAAATGCAGAATATACCATGGACGGACAGAAAAACCAATGACCAAGTTTACAAGAAAAAGATGAACATCGTAAACTGATTAGAGAAATTAGACGAAGACAGTCAACATTTTTTGGTTACGTTATGAGAACAAAAAATAAATTGGAAAACTTAGTGACAACTAACAAGATCGAGGGGAAGAGAACAAGGGGAAGGCCAAGACCAACTAATTTTAACTTTTAAATAAGCCATTGTACTCTTGGGTATATAGGGACTTAATAAAGACGTTCCAGTATAAAGACGTTCCAGTATGACAGTAAAGGGCAAGATGTGGTGAGTAAAATAAGACGTGACAAGCGCAGAACGTTTCAGGGCAGGAAAAAAAGCTGGGAGCAGCCACCGTGGTGGAGTTTCGAGGTGGAGAAGGCTTGGGTGGATAAGCGTAGTGCTGTAAGGAGATGGCAAAATGCCAAGAAGAACAGAGCTGGTCATCCTAGTCCCTGCTTGCACTTAGAAAGAGAGATGCACACAAAAGTAAGCTACTTCAAAAAACTGGTCATGGTTGTTAAAAGCGAAAAATGGGCAGAGGTGTGTCAAAGAGGAAGCACAGACAAGTCACTGAAATTGTTCTGGCGACTACATAAAAGCATGAGTGGTGTAGTCAAGAATAAGAGCATTTCTGACTTCCAAGGTGCTGACCTCATCTGGCAGAGAACTGACGAGGACAAGGGCAAAGCCCTCTTTGAACGCTACCTTGAGCAGAGCAACCAGACAGACATGGGAGGCCGAAATCTGGCCAAGGAGGTCACCTCAGACAGATGCAAGGCCCAGAACACTTCGGATGAAGACACAGTGACAGTGAAAGAAATCAAGGCTGTGCTTCGACGATCAAAAAACAGTGCTCCAGGTCCTGATGGCATAAGATACGACGACATAAATAGGTGTACCGACAATGAGCTAGAGAAACTAGCAGACATGTACAACAACAGTATAGGGAGTGCTAGCATCAAGGAGGAATGGTTACACAGCTATCTGATTCCCTTGCCGAAGCCTGACAAAGACAACAAAAAAATTCAGGGATATCGAATTATAATACAATAGGCAAGCTGCTGGAGAAGGTAACTGCCAGGAAAATATCAAGCCAACTAGAGAGGCAAGGTGTTTTCCCACCCACCCTGGGTGGGTACCGTCCAAAAAGAGAAACCTGGACCAATGCAGCAGTCTTTGCCCAGGATGTCTATGAAGGTTTCCACTCAGGCACTGAAACCGTTGCTGCAGCGATTGATCTTGGGGATGCATACAACAGAGTACCACTGGATGTTTTAATGTTTCAGCTTCTCGAACTAAACGTAAGTCCATTCCACCTTAGTTGGATCGCTGCAGCCCTCTTCCAACGGAAAGTAGTTTTTAGATGTGGCAGTTGGACTTCGGAACCAACAATAATATATCCTGGCCTACCACAGGGATCACCATTATCTCCGGTACTGTTCAACGCCTACACAGTGAGAATCACCAGTGAGCAGATCACTGGACCTGGCAGGACATTGTCATATGCCGATGATGTTTTAGTGTATCGTCAGGGTAAGGATAGGGAGGAGGTTGCTGTGGATCTACAAACCGAACTCAATCGCATAAGTACTTGGTGTGATGAAGCTGGGGCAATGGTCAACCCAACAAAGGCAACAGTGACTTGGTTCTCGTTGAATAATCATATTGTCAACACTCCAACACCAACTGTAATGCTGGGTTCAGAGACGGTGGAAAGAACGCAGGCAATGAATTACCTGGGGATACGGTTTGACCGAAGCCTTGCTTATAATGTGCACATAGACCAGGTGATAACAAAGGCCAAGCGGGGTTTGGCAGCGATGCGGGTGATGGCGGCAGCAAACTGTGAGCAGCGTCATCTATGTCTTCTTTACGAGGGGCTGGTCATGTCTGTTTTGGAGTATGCAATGGCAATCCTGACTCTCAGCCATAAGCAGATAGAAAGGATGGAAAGGATACAGAATGAAGCTATGCGCATTATTCTTGGATGTTCAAGAGATACAGCATGCAGGGCGATGCGCTACCTTCTTGATTTTCCAACCATTGAAGAGAGAATACAAGGTTGCAGGGCACGCGCCTTCCTCAGAATTAACGCAAACACACAACATCCACTGCATAGTGAAATTAGGAAGGTGAAGGGCAGCAGGTTAAAAAGAGGACGGTCGTGGATGGGTCAAGCCGAAGACATTCTTCAACAGGTGTGTTCACTTGAGGACTTAGAACCTGGCGAGGAGTGGGTGCAAGTGCCAACAGACTTCTGCACATCCTTTTCAGTTTGCATCCAACTAGATAGAAAATGCAGACAAGAAAATCCGGCTGCTGTTGAGGCTGAAGTACAAGCGTTGATTTTCGAGAATTCGCTAGACGGTGACGTGGTCATCTACACAGATGGGTCGGTCGTCCGACATGTGAGAAGCTCATGGGCCTTTACAGCTCGGGCCGGAGGGAGAATTGTGAAGGAGGTCTCTGGTGCTTTCACTGAAACCACAAGTAGCCTGACCATGGAAGTCATGGCAGTAAGTAAAGCAATAACATGGCTCGAGACACAGACATTCACTAGGGCTTGTTTCCTCAGCGACTCAATGAACATGATCAAGAGGATAGAGGAGGGGTCGATCCGAAGAGAATGGTTGATGCCTCTGGAGCGGTCCCGACTGGCAAAGATTAGTTTCATCTTCGTGCCAGGGCATGCGGGAGTACAAGGAAATGAGCGGGCTGACAAACTCGCAGGTGAGGCTACTGTGGAGGGCGGACGCGCCATGGACCAGGCCGACATTCTGAATGCTCTACGAGAAGTAAGACTTTTGCGGAAACCAAGTGATGACTGTGAATCTACAACAATGGCCAGACTGCGAGAGCAGCAAATTGAAAGAGGGGTGGCCAAACAAGAACACTACGCAGGAAGCCAAAGAAGATTGATAAACCAACACAGAACTGGCGTCGTTAGCCGCTACACGTTGCGGAATTTGCTGAGGAGGGGATCCGAGCACTTATGGACTGAATGGTTCGATGTGCAATGAGGATGATCTGTCGACTAACTAACTAACTAATCTTTATTTCAGTCATATAGATTTTGTCCCGAGTTTCTCTCTATGATCTGAAGTGTACGGGATCTGATCCGACACCCAGGATTAAACACCAGTATGAGAAACAGTAAGTGTTGTTTGTTCATCAAGAATGATGATGACCATTCATTTCATTTAGTGGGATTGAAAGTATGGAGCCGTGAGTTGCATGATGGCTGATAAGGCCTATTTTGGCTCGAAATATTCTTTGACAATATGGGCAAAGAATGTTTGACGCTCCAGGAGGAGGATCTCCTGAAGAGGTTTTTCTGTCCAGCCTTTTCTTCACAGCTCTTGCAGTCCTGGTTGCTTCACAAGTGACAGCACCCTTATGTAATGATGTACGCCACAAATTACGGTCTTTAGCAGCTGTCTCCCAGGTGTCAAAATGAAATTCAAAAGCTTTAAGTGAGATTTTCAGGGTGTCTTTAATGCGTTTCCTCTGGCCGCCTTGAGAGCGTTTATCACAACGCAGCTCGCAGTTAAAAATCTGTTTAGGGAGCCTGTGATCTGGCACACGAGTTAAGTGACCAGCCCAGCGAATCTGATTTTTCATTAATAGAGTGTGAATACTGGATATAGACGCTCTTTCTAGAACTTCAGTGTCTGGGATCTTGTCTTGCCATTTAATCTTCAATAGCTTCCTAAGGCAGACTGTGTGGAAGTGGTTTAATTTCCTAGCATGTCGCTGATAAACAGTCCATGTTTCACAAGAATATAGCAGTGCGGATAATACAACAGCTTTATAGACTTTCAGCTTTGTTTGCAGGCTTATTCCATTTCTGTCCCATACATTCTTGTACAGTCTGCCAAAGGCCGCGCTGGCCTTGGAGATTCTTGCATTCACTTCGTCATCAATTGTGACAGCTTGTGACACAGTGCTGCCATGATAGGTGAATTTGTCCATAACACTTCGTCTATGACCGTTCACCTTGATATTCGGCACGGTGTGATTATTCCCTGGAGCTGGCTGGTACATAACTACAGTCCTATCCAAGTTGATATTGAGCCCAAAGTTGGCACAGGCATACGAGAAAGCTGAAATATTGTGTTGCGTGTCTGCCTCGGTGTTGGCATATAGAGCGCAATCATCAGCAAACAGCAGTTCTCTGACGGTGTCGCTGTGAGTTTTGGTTTTTGGCTTTCAGTCTTCTGAGATTGAACAACTTTCCATCCATGCGGTAGTTGATGTCTATTCCAATGTCGTCGTTCTCGAAGGCATTCATCAGCATGAAAACATGAGGCTGAACAGTGTTGGTGCCAAGACACATGCTTGCTTCACTCCATTGGTAACAGGAAAGGGCTCAGACAGTTCACAATTTTCCTGTACTCTTGCCTGCATACCATCATGAAATAGCTGCACTATTTGGACAAACTTTTGTGGACAGCCATATTTCGCCATAATCTTCCACAGTCCTTCTCTGCCGACTGTATCAAAAGCCTTTGTAAGGTCAATGAAAGTGGAGAACATTTAAGAGTTCTGTTCCTACATTTCTCTTGCAGCTGCCTTGCAGCGAAAATCATGTCAACAGTTCCACGTTCTTTTCTGAAGCCACATTGACTCTCAGTGTCACGAGATAGCCATGAGTTAACCAGATAATGAAAATACAGAAGTTTGCTTGGCGTATATTTTCTAGGCCCCAACAGTCGTACTAACAGAGTAAACACAGCTGCACGGGTTACATCGGGGCAGCACATATACACATTTGGTGGTGAGTGAGAAGGAATGGATACACCGCGTTGGCAGTTCATAAACAGTTAAAATCACATAGCCTTGCCCGCTCAGGATATGGAATAGTTCCGTCTGTCATCTATAGTTCCGGACATCAGGCGAAATGGCGGCTGGGATTGTCACCACTGAACAGAAGATTGACAGTTTATCAACAGGTCGGAAGTGCCCGACTAGGGAGAAAACAGTCAGATTGTCATTTGGTATTTCCCGACATCAAATGGAATGGCGGATTTGATTGTCACCACATGACAGAAAGTTGAGGGCTTGTTATTGGAAATAGTGGAACACCTGCAGGACCTCAACAACGTCACGTGCACAATGTAGGTTGTTTGGAAAACCATGATTGGCAGCTTGGTATCGAAACCCTTTGTTGGAACTGTACAGTAACTCTCTAGATTGTTTTGGATGTCAAAACCAGTGATGACAAATCTAACATTAATGGAGCCAGGGAGGATGGATCCCTGACAAGGGAGGGTGCCCAATATGCCACCTGTGTGGGGGAATAAAGGATAACGTCACGTGGCCAACTTTGGTAGTTTGCCATATAAACCCGAGTTGGGGCCAACTAGGGGGACTTGAAAATGTGGCTCTAGTCGGAGTGCATTGGCACTGCAGTGCTTAGTGGAAATAATATCTACCGTGTGTTAATTAGTGACTTAATTTTACACGTGCCTATAATGGCAGATGTAGATATGATTGATAGGACTGCAGTAGTGCCATTTAAGGTATAACCTATTAATATATTCGTTCTAATTAATATAGGCTGTAGCTTTGTTAAAACTATAGTGTGATGATTAGCACTGTTAGTGGAAACTAGTTAGAGTAGAATAGTGATATTAGCTCTGCTAGTTAAGAATAGAGTAGTGTAGTGGTGATAAGCTATGCTAGTTAAGAATAGAGTAATGATGGATAATTGGGAGACGGGGAAATTGCCCGCTGGGGTTTTGCACTCTGTATTGGTCTTTCCTTGTCATAGCCTGATTCGGCCCTAGGTGGGTAGCTAATCTGCTCTATGACAAAGTTTAGTTAGCTAAAGATCATTAAGCAAGGCAATAGGCTTACACTCAGCCGGTAGGATCAGTGACTAGTACTATCACCAGATGTGTTGTTTCTATCCTAGGTTCCCTAACAGATCCGAGGAAACTCAACAAGGTTTTAGGAAAGGTTCAAATCCCATTCGGAAGAACACCAGTGGAACAGTCAATAAAGTTTCGTACAGAACGTAACTAAAGCTAGAAGGAAGATGATTCACCAAAGACGGGTGATGATTGTTGATGCACCACACAGCATCAGACAGTAGTAACTAACCGAGAACATTAATTATAACAGTTACCTAGTGTGATATAATCTCGTGTAATAGAACACAAGACATGATACTTGAGGCTAGATAGACACGAGTGAGGATCAAGTACATTGACTATTAACATTAATAACTGTGTACACACTACAAAGGACTTGTGCATATATTTTTTGGAACGATAGGAACGGACATTGTGTAGGGTGCAACCGGTCCATGATTAACTGTTAATACCACCGGTGTCTATTTCGGAAGATCATGAAATGGGATTACCAGAGGTCTACAGAGGCAAATCAGTATCCAGCAGGATGGTTTCGGCACTGGGTGAGATGTACATGTTCTGACGTAACGTGCTGTGGTCTATCCTTGCTGGGATCAGCTGACTGGGTTGTTGTCTGAGAGTCCGATTCTACACACTTTATAGAACACGTCACACATTTTCTTCACATACACGTCTCATATACGTTACATTTTTCTTTTAATAAATTAATCTTTATTAATTTTTAGAAGCAAGAGTTGTTGAGTATGTTGCGTTGGAGAAGTATGAGAGGGGGCATAGTACGACAGTGAGAGAGTGACAGGAAAAGGTGTCCACGGGCTGATGGAGTGTGTTGGACGGAAGCTGGTGGATTCTCCAGAATATTGAGAGGAAAAAAATATTATAATGTGGGTGTCGACTCTCTTCACTCCAGGGACGACACTGTAAAGGAGGACACGACATTATTGGGGGCTCGTAAACGGAATCTTTGGACAGCGGGATCTCTCGTAAACGGGATCCTTGGACAGCGGGATCTCTCGTAAACGGAATCCTTGGACAGCGAGATCTCCTGCAAGCAGGAACCTTTGACAATGGGATCTTCTGACAACGGGGTCTTTTGACACGGGATCCTTAGTTATAAGAGGGAGATATCATTTTGGAGAATCCAGCTAGAGTGAATGTGGATAGGGGTTAGGACAAATATCTTACCTGTTCACACTTCACACGTCTGCATAGGTCTGTGGTCCTGATTCTACTCTTGTCACTGAGTGAATGTGCTGTGCGTGGTAATATCTAGATTTATAGTACTTGTTCATATATCTGTATAGTAATTTGCAGTTATATTGTACTCGACCTGCTAGCTTACCTCTCTGTATAATGGCCACCCCTAAACTAACCACGTTAGAATTAAAGGCAAAGGGGGAAGAAATGGGATTGGCGGGTTCTGCTCTAACGGATTACATACAGGAAGTGGAGAGAGAGAGTATCGTCAAGCAGAACGGGAAGATCGAAAGGCCGAGTTGGAATTGAGAAGGATGGAGTTGGAACAAGCAGCTAAGAAATTGGAAGTTGAGCAAGCAGCTAAGAAAGTTGAAGCTGAGCAAGCAGCTAGGAAATTTGAAGCTGAGCAAGCAGCTAGGAAATTAGAAGCTGAACAGGAAGCACAGAAAAGGGAGCACGAGTACCGGATGAGGGAACTCGAGTTGAAGAGTCAATCTAATGGAGAAACTGAGGGAGCAGTTGGAAGTTCCTCCATCCCAGGCTCAACACCAGTAGGTGGACATGGGTACCATGCCATGAAGTTTCCTTTGGCGGTCTACGAGGAGGACAAAGAGAAGATTGACCAGTACCTTCAACGCTTCGAGGCTATGTCGGTTGCTATGGGTCTGGAGCGTAACAAATGGAATCTTAAGCTATCCCAGGGGTTACGCGGGACCGGCTACGAGGTTTATTCTCGCCTGCCACCAGGACATGAGAACAATTATGACGAGTTAAAGACGGCTCTGCTGAAGCGATTCGAGGTTACGTCACATACCTACCAGAAAAAATTTCGAGCAGCGAAACGAGATCCGGGGGAGTTGTTTGCCGCCTACAGTTTGCGTCTAAAATCGTATCTCCATAAGTGGATGGATTTGGCTGGGTTCGCACATGACTATGAGAGTCTGGAAAAGCTCATGGTGGTCGACCAGCTGAAGAAGCAAATGTCTAAACCTCTCAGGACGTTCCTGGGAGAACAAGGAGCGGAACGTATTGACCTCGTGACTAAATTAGCAGAACGGTTCGTCGAGGTACATGGGGAGGCAGGGGAAAACCTTTCCACCAACACCAAAAGTCAAGAGAAACATGACAAGAAGAAAGCCAAAAACTCAGGAACAAAAAAGTGGGAACCTTATGTGCAAAAATCAGAGGATAGTTCAGAGAAGAAGGAGGGAAGCAAGAGCACTTCAAGCTCTACACCAAAACGACCGTGGTCGGAGAAGTGGTGTTCAATTTGTAAGTCACCCTCTCACAATACGAGGGACTGCAAATCGAAGGCTAAGAACCCTCACTTTGCAGCATGTCAAGTGACTTCCAAGGAGGTTGTCACGGAAAATGCCAAGGTCAACAAGGAAGCTCGCCACCAGGAGAGCTCACTCAAGTCTGGCAATAGAAAATCTAGGACAGGGAAATGGTGCAACCATTGCCAGTCGAATACGCACAATGCTATTGACTGCAGAGGAGAGTCAGGAGACACTCAATTCGTCGTGTGCCCCGGGAAACCTAAGGTGGAGCCCACCGAACAGGTCGAGGCCGAGGAAGAGACTCCAGACCAGGAAAAACACCTGTAGTGGAATTGGTAGAGGTTAACGGTCGTCAAGTGGAGTGTGTATACGACACAGGACTGGACGGGGAGGCCGTGATTTCTGCGGATCTGGTACATCCAGAACAATTCACAGGTGAGACATTGGATATACAGCCTGCACAGAAGAGTGCTGTAGTCATGAAGTTGCCCATTGCTAATGTGGAGATTCGGTCAAGGGACGTCACCGGCACCATCAAGGCCGCTGTATTGACCGATCCCATTTTTCCAGTCATCCTAGGTTGCTGGTATGTCTTTCTGGGAATGCCCAGGGAGCCAATCCATATGGGAGCAATGCAGACTCGCTCTCAGACGAAAACGGAAGAGGCAGACGCAATTGTGACTAACCCAATGCCGGGGGAGCTACGAACTGCCCAGAGTGAGGATGATACTTTACGTCCTTGCTACAAAAAGCTGCAGAAAAGTGCTGATCCACCAGGACGGGGGCAGTACTACATGAAGAATAGGATACTCTACAGGAGAGCAGGAAGGGGAGACAACCTATACGGTCAGTTGGTGGTCTCGAAAGCTCACAGGTCCCAGATTCTTCATATGGGGCATACCATCTCCTTTAGTGGACACATGGGTATTGCCGCCACCATGCAGCGGATTTCCTGCCATTACTATTGGCCGGGAATGACAGATGATGTGCGTCGGTATGTGAAGTCATGCCCTGAGTGCCAGAGGGTGGCACCGAAACACTGGACAGCACCGGTGGTGTTGGGTGAGATGCCCATCATGAACTCTCCTTTCGAGAGGGTAGCCATCGATATCGTGGGTCCACTTCCCAGGACTAGGAAGAGGAACATGTATATACTCACAATGGTGGATTGCTGTACAATGTGGGGTGAGGCTATACCGTTGACCACGATTGACTCGAAAAGAGTGGCGGACGCACTGATGGAGGCCTTTAGCAGATTAGGCTTTCCGGATCAAATTCTGACGGACAATGGATCTCAGTTTTGTGGAAAACTCATGGAGGAGGTATTTAGGGTGTTTCACTCTAACCACATACATACCAGCCCTTACCACCCTCAAGCCAATGGACAAGTAGAGCGTTTCAACGGCACGTTGATGACAATGCTCAGGAAACTATCGCAGGAAAAACCTGATAGGTGGGATGAATATATCCCAGCAGCACTCTTTGCCTATCGGGAAGTTCCTCATGGCTCAACAGGACTACCACCCGCTACGTTGCTGTTTGGTCGTCCAATCAAAGGACCGTTGGAAGCCATGTTGAGGAGTTGGACTGAAGAGGGGACGTCAGAAGAAGTGATCTCATCCTATAAATACGTGGAGGAACTGAAAGAAAAACTCCACAAGGGATGGATTCTGGCAAATCAAAACTTGAAAAAGGCCAGGAAAAGACATGCGGCTTACTACAACCGTAGGTCTAAAGAAAGATCTTTAGAGGTGGGAGATAAAGTCTTGTTGCTACTCCCAACGGGAAACAACAAACTGGAGATAGGTTGGCAAGGACCATTTCCCGTGGAAAGGGTGATATCCAGAACCAACTATCAAATCCGGATCCGGGGAAAGTCGAAGATTTTCCATATCAATCTCTTGCGGAAATACGAAGAGAGACCCGGAGACACGGCAGCTCACCTCATGGCAATGGCAGTTGCAGTGGAGACGGAAGTGGGAACCAACGAGGGCAGGGAATATCCCTTAGTACACCAGGAAACCTATAGGGATGTGCAAGTGAACCCTGATCTGACCTCCCAGGAGAGGGAAAGGATAACCCAGGTTCTCAAGTCTCATAAGGAGATACTGACTGATAAACCAGGACGAACGAGGTTGGTTGAGTTCGAGATGACTTTGAACACACAGGAGCCTGTTCGTCAAAAGGTTTACCCAGTGCCATTCTCTAAAGAAAAGGCCCTGGAGGAAGAAATACAAAAACTGCTGGAGGATGACGTGATTGCACCATCCACATCCCCATACAATGCGGGGGTAGTTTTGTTACGCAAAACAAGTGGAAAACACCGGTTGTGTATAGACTACCGACTTCTGAACAGTCACACACAATTTCAGGTGGAACCTTTGCCGAATCCAACTCAGTTATTCGCTAGGCTCCATAAGGCTCGGTACTTTTCAAAGGTGGATCTGAGTCGGGGGTACTATCAGATACCAGTCAAACCGGAGATTCGACCACTGTTGGCTTTCAGTACATCCAGTGGACACTACGAATTCAAGGTCATGCCCTTTGGACTCAGCAATGCACCTAGTGTGTTTACACGCATGATGAGGACTTTACTAGATCCGTTACAGGATCCGTCCATCATCTCATTCATGGATGATATTCTGATTTCCAGTGACAGCTTGGATGACCACTTACAATCCTTGGAGAGAGTGTTTAATAGACTAAAGGAAGCAGGGCTTACTGCTCGTCCAACCAAGTGCATGATTGGTTACCAGACTCTGGAATTTCTAGGTCACACCATAACTCCAGGACACATTGTTCCAGAAGAGAAGAACCTGGAGAAAATCAGAAATGCACCTAGACCAAAAACGAAGAAGGATGTGCGATCTTTTCTCTCGTTGTGTGGGTTCTACCACAAATTTATCCCACATTTCACTGAACTGGGAGCTCCGTTGACGGAAACCTTGAAAAAGGGATTCCCGGACCAAATCATCTGGACACCAGAATGTGAGAATGCCTATAGTCAGTTAAAGGAGGCCTTGGTCAGCAAACCTGTATTACAGCTCCCTGACCTTTCCAAACCCTTTGTGTTGAGAACGGATGCGAGTGCGATTGGAATTGGAGCCGCTTTGTTACAGGAAGGAAAAGACGATGCTTCGGTTTTGAAACCTGTGGCATACGCAAGTAAGAAACTTCTACAGGCGGAGAGGAATTATTCAACTGTCGAGAGAGAGTGCTTGTCTCTCGTATGGGCAGTGCAAAAATTCCAGCCATATTTGTATGGAGTTAAGTTTCGAGTCCAGTCTGATAATCAACCCCTGATGTTCCTGGCTACTTCTCAGAAGCTCAACGCCCGTTTGATGCGGTGGTCGTTGTTACTTCAACCCTATAATTTCACAGTGGAGTACATTCCTGGGAAGGAAAATGTTGGAGCGGACTTCTTGTCAAGACACCCAGCTCCTGAAGAAGAGGATTGAATCATCTGGATTGAACTCATGGTGGAGAAGAGTGAGATGGACTACTCTCTTAAGAGGGGGCCTATGTCACGAGATAGCTATGAGTTAACCAGATAATGAAAATACAGAAGTTTGCTTGGCGTATATTTTCTAGGCCCCAACAGTCGTACTAACAGAGTAAACACAGCTGCACGGGTTACATCGGGGCAGCACATATACACATTTGGTGGTGAGTGAGAAGGAATGGATACACCGCGTTGGCAGTTCATAAACAGTTAAAATCACATAGCCTTGCCCGCTCAGGATATGGAATAGTTCCGTCTGTCATCTATAGTTCCGGACATCAGGCGAAATGGCGGCTGGGATTGTCACCACTGAACAGAAGATTGACAGTTTATCAACAGGTCGGAAGTGCCTGACTAGGGAGAAAACGGTCAGATTGTCATTTGGTATTTCCCGACATCAAATGGAATGGCGGATTTGATTGTCACCACATGACAGAAAGTTGAGGGCTTGTTATTGGAAATAGTGGAACACCTGCAGGACCTCAACAACGTCACGTGCACAATGTAGGTTGTTTGGAAAATCATGATTGGCAGCTTGGTATCGAAACCCTTTGTTGGAACTGTACAGTAACTCTCTAGATTGTTTTGGATGTCAAAACCAGTGATGACAAATCTAACATTAATGGAGCCAGGGAGGATGGATCCCTGACAAGGGTGGGTGCCCAATATGCCACCTGTGTGGGGGCATAAAGGATAACGTCACGTGGCCAACTTTGGTAGTTTGCCATATAAACCCGAGTTGGGGCCAACTAGGGGGACTTGAAAATGTGGCTCTAGTCGGAGTGCAATGGCACTGCAGTGCTTAGTGGAAATAATATCTACCGTGTGTTAATTAGTGACTTAATTTTACACGTGCCTATAATGGCAGATGTAGATATGATTGATAGGACTGCAGTAGTGCCATTTAAGGTATAACCTATTAATATATTCGTTCTAATTAATATAGGCTGTAGCTTTGTTAAAACTATAGTGTGATGATTAGCACTGTTAGTGGAAACTAGTTAGAGTAGAATAGTGATATTAGCTCTGCTAGTTAAGAATAGAGTAGTGTAGTGGTGATAAGCTATGCTAGTTAAGAATAGAGTAATGATGGATAATTGGGAGACGGGGAAATTGCCCGCTGGGGTTTTGCACTCTGTATTGGTCTTTCCTTGTCATAGCCTGATTCGGCCCTAGGTGGGTAGCTAATCTGATCTATGACAAAGTTTAGTTAGCTAAAGATCATTAAGCAAGGCAATAGGCTTACACTCAGCCGGTAGGATCAGTGACTAGTACTATCACCAGATGTGTTGTTTCTATCCTAGGTTCCCTAACAGATCCGAGGAAACTCAACAAGGTTTTAGAAAAGGTTCAAATCCCATTCGGAAGAACACCAGTGGAACAGTCAATAAAGTTTCGTACAGAACGTAACTAAAGCTAGAAGGAAGATGATTCACCAAAGACGGGTGATGATTGTTGATGCACCACACAGAATCAGACAGTAGTAACTAACCGAGAACATTAATTATAACAGTTACCTAGTGTGATATAATCTCGTGTAATAGAACACAAGACATGATACTTGAGGCTAGATAGACACGAGTGAGGATCAAGTACATTGACTATTAACATTAATAACTGTGTACACACTACAAAGGACTTGTGCATATATTTTTTGGAACGATAGGAACGGACATTGTGTAGGGTGCAACCGGTCCATGATTAACTGTTAATACCACCGGTGTCTATTTCGGAAGATCATGAAATGGGATTACCAGAGGTCTACAGAGGCAAATCAGTATCCAGCAGGATGGTTTCGGCACTGGGTGAGATGTACATGTTCTGACGTAACGTGCTGTGGTCTATCCTTGCTGGGATCAGCTGACTGGGTTGTTGTCTGAGAGTCCGATTCTACACACTTTATAGAACACGTCACACATTTTCTTCACATACACGTCTCATATACGTTACACTTTTCTTTTAATAAATCAATCTTTATTAATTTTTAGAAGCAAGAGTTATTGAGTATGTTGCGTTGGAGAAGTATGAGAGGGGGCATAGTACGACAGTGAGAGAGTGACAGGAAAAGGTGTCCACGGGCTGATGGAGTGTGTTGGACGGAAGCTGGTGGATTCTCCAGAATATTGAGAGGAAAAAAATATTATAATGTGGGTGTCGACTCTCTTCACTCCAGGGACGACACTGTAAAGGAGGACACGACACTCAGGAGGAAGACCTTAATCGAGATGGGCCGTGAGGCGATTGAGAAGAATTCTGGCGAGTATCTTCCCTGCGATTGAGAGCAAGGAGATGCCTCGGTGGTTGTCACAGGATTGGCGGTTTCCTTTACGTTTCTAAAGGTTGACTATTGACGCGTCCTTGAAATCTTGTGGCATGGTTTCGTTCACCCATATGTTTGTAAAGACTTTATAAAGCTGCTCTATTAGGACCGGCCCACCTGCCTTGTATATCTCTGCTGGGACGGAGTCAGGACCAGGCGCCTTTCCACTGGAAAGTTGCTGGATGGCTTTGTTTAGTTCCACTATGGTTGACAGGTCATCAAGTGTATCATTAGTGGGAACTTGAGGAAGGCAGTTGATGGTTTCATCATCGAAGAAGGAAGTTGCCTTTGAGATGTTGCTGAAATGCTCTGCCCAAGGTTGAAGGATTTCTTTCTTATCGGTGACCAGTTTCCCCCCATCTGCACTGAGGAGGGGAACTATGCCTGGTGATGGAGGACCGTAGACCGCTTTCAGTGAGTCGTAGAAGTTTTTCATATCATGTCTGTCAGCAATGCCTTGAATTTCATCAGCTTTGCTGCTCAGCCAGGAGTCCCGCATGTGCCGAAGTTTCTACTCTACTCCCCGAATGTTATTGAAGGCATCTTTTTTTCATGTTTACTTCGGGTCGTTCAAATGTGCCTTGAGGAGAAGATGTTTCTCGGCCAGCAATTGGTTGATGTCTTCAGAATTTTCATCAAACTAATCTCTTTATGCTTTCGGGGGGGGGGGGGGGGGAAGGGGCGCTGGACCCAGGATTTCCATAGCCGTGTTGTAAATTATGTCCTTTAGGGCTCTCCACTTTGTTTCCACAATGTTATTGAAGGCATCTTGTTTTTATGTTTACTTCGGGTCGTTCAAATGTGCCTTGAGGAGAAGATGTTTATCGGTCAGCAATTGGTTGATGTCTTCAGAATTTTCATCAAACCAGTCTTTATGCTTTCGGGGGGTTGGACCCAGGATTTCCATAGCAGTGTTGTAAATTATGTCCTTTAGGGCTCTCCACTTTGTTTCCGCATCCTGTTTAGCTGCCCCATTTGGTTTGAGGAGGTCTTCCAGCATGTTTTCAAACGACAGCTGCATTTGTTTGCTGTTTAGGCGGGTGACATTTAGTTTGTGTGTGTGTGTGTGTATTTTTTTGTTGTTGCAATTTTACCTCTTGAGGACGCTGTTGTGGTTTGATGTGTATGTTTATTTTTGAGATAATGAGACGATGATCTGTCCAACATTCGGCACCACGCATGGATTTTGTCACCAGAACGTCTTGTCTCTCACTCCGACTGACGATGATATATTCAATGAGGTGCCAGTGTCTCGAGCGAGGGTGCACCCACGATGTCCTATTTCTCATGGGAAGACGGAAATTGTGTTGGTGATCAGGAGATCGTGTTCGGTAGAGGTCTGAAGGCGGAGGAGCCCATTGCTGTTACATTTTCCGACTCCGTACTTTCCAATGATGCCATGCAAGAGGCGGTGTCCTTGCCTACTCTGGCATTGAAGTCCCCAAGGAGTATAAGTTTGTCTCCTTTGGGAACAGATATTAATACGTTCTGCAGGTCATCATAGATCTTGATTTTGATGTCATCTTCATTTGTCATGGTTGGTGAGTAGACACTCACGATGGCTGCATGCTTCTTTCCTTTAAGCAGGGGTAACTTAATATTCATAAGTCTGTTATTTATAGCTTAAGGAAATTCAGCTAGTTTGCTAACCAGGGCCGACTTAGTGGCAAATCACACACCGGATTGGCGACTTTCCTCGCTGTTCCTTCCACTCCAGAAAAATGTGTAGCCGGCACCTACTTCACAGATTTGGCCTTCTTCTGCAAGTCGTGTCTCGCTCAAGGCTGCAATGTCGATGTTGTACCTGTCCAGCTCTCTCCCAATCAGTGCTGTTCGTCTCTCTGGGCCCGACGCGCCGTCTCTATCAAGTAGGGTGTGTAAATTCCAAGTTCCGATTGTCAAGGAAATATGGTTAGCTCTTTTAGCTTTACCTGTTTTTATTTTGTTTGTATGTCGACCGCAGTATAGGGTACCCACCAACCGCGGCTAGCGGGTTAGGTAATGATGGAGCAGACAATGTTTAGGGCACCTTTTCTAGCCCCTTCCTCATGCTATGGAGGGGAGCAGTGCTTTCCTATAGAGGGCTGCTCAGTCACTCAGGGGGCTGCCGAATCCCACTGCTGCTCCGGTCAGTAGAAGACGATCATATGGCCTGAGCCACCTGTGTGCAGGTCTGCGACTACGACTCCCAGCGTACCCACGCCTGCCGCTCGCCCATCGCTACAGGGCTTGAAGATGATATATGCATTTGGATGAAGAATGACTTGCGCGATGAATTGGATTAAAGTGAGGAAGAGTTGCGCAATTTGTCGACCTCACTCTCTCACCTGAGTCCACCTGAGTCCAGTGGCAAGACAAGGCAAGACGACTGGAGACGAATACAGGTGCAGTGGATGACCAGGGCGCTCTACGTGCCTTGCCGTGCCCATTAAGTTCCACAACGCTTTGCAGGTAAACGCCGTCTTGCCCGTTGAATCATCAGTGATTTCACCCGCGCAGTCTGCCGAATCCTGTCTTCACATGCTGGGTAGGCATACCCTAGTTCACCGCTTGTTTGACACCAAATCGGCTACCCACTCCTGGTTTAGCCAGCCTCGCACAGCTGTTGCCAGAGGGGTGGCCGCTGTCGCATGCTGACAGCTACTAGGAGCCACAGGCGTGAGCTGGATGTCAAGCTTGGACCAGTGGGGGATGGGTCCTGAAGAGGTCATGAGAGTCATCCTTACCAAAGGTACTACCAATACCTGACACCCCGTACCCCCCGAAACAAGTAAGTACTGACACATTGGACTGGAAGTCTGGAGTCACATTAGTCTTCTGACAAACTGGTTTCCTGTCTGGTGTCAGAAATAGTCACTTGATGACAAATTGGGTGCTCGCACGGCAGCCTTCGGGAAGTAATTCACCCACCTATGACAATTATGCGGTTTGGAGCAAATGAAGCCATTTCCTCTTCTTGTCCATCGCCAATCCTATTCTCATTATGTATGGGGGTTAAAACACATGGAGCCATTTCCTCTTCTTTTTCATCACCATTTGCATTCTCCACATGTGTGGGATTAGGAACAAATAGAACCATTGCCTCTTTTTGTTTATCGCCATTATCATTCTCATCATGTGTGGTGTCTGGAACAAAGAAACTCCTCATTCATGTTAATCGCCATTATCATTCTCATCATGTATGGTGTCTGAAACAAAGAAACTCCTCATTCATGTTAATCGCCATTATCATTCTCATCAAGTGTGAGGTGTGGCACAAATGGAACCTTCTCCTCTTTTTGTTCATCGCCATTATCATTTTCATCATGTGTGGTGTCTGGAACAAAAGGAACCTCCTCCTCTTCTTGTTCATCGCCATTATCAGTCTCATCATGTGTGGTATCTGGAACAAATGGAACCTTCTCTTCTTGTTTATCACCATTATCATTCTTATCATCTGTGGTATCTGGAACAAATGGAATCTCCTCCTCTTCTTGTTCATCGCCATTATCATTCTCATCATCTGTGGTATCTGGAACAAATGGAACCTCCTCCTCTTCTTGTTCGCCATTATCAATCTCATCATGTGTAGTATCTGGAGCAAATGGAACCTTCCCCTCTTCTTGTTCATCGCCATTATCATTCTCATCATCTGTGGTATTTGGAACAAATGGAACCTTCTCCTCTTCTTTTTCATCACCATTATCAATGTCATCTTGTGTTGTGTCTGGAACAAATGGAACATTCATCTCTTCTTGTTCGTCACCATTATCATTCTCATCATGTGTGGTGTCTGGAACAAATGGAACCTCGTCTTCTTCTTTCATATCGCCATTATCATTCTCATCATCTGTGGTATCTTGAACAAATGGAACCTCCTCCTTTTCTTGTTCATCGCTATTATCATTCTCATCATGTGTGGTATCTGGAACAAATGGAACCTTATCCTCTTCTTGTTCATCGCCATTATCATTCCCATCATCTGTGGTATCTGGAACAAATGGAATCTCCGCCGCTTCTTGTTCATCGCCATTATCATTCTCATCATCTGTGGTATCTGGAACAAATGGAACCTCCTCCTCTTCTTGTTCATCGCCATTATCATTCTCATCATCTGTGGTATCTTGAACAAATGGAACCTCCTCCTTTTCTTGTTCATCGCTATTATCATTCTCATCATGTGTGGTGTCTGGAACAAATGGAACCTTATCCTCTTCTTTTTCATCGCCATTATCATTCTCATCATGTGTGGTATCTGGAACAAATGGAACCTTCTCCTCTTCTTGTTCATCGCCATTATCATTCTCATCATCTGTGGTATCTGGAACTAATGGAACCTCCTCCTCTTCTTGTTCATCGCCATTATCATTATCATCATCTGTGGTATCTGGAACTAATGGAACCTCCTCCTCTTCTTGTTCATCGCCATTATCATTCTCATCATCTGTGGTATCTGGAACTAATGGAACCTCCTCCTTTTCTTGTTCATCGCTATTATCATTCTCATCATCTGTGGTATCTGGAACTAATGGAACCTCCTCCTTTTCTTGTTCATCGCTATTATCATTCTCATCATCTGTGGTGTCTGGAACAAATGGAACCTTCTTCTCTTCTTTTTCATCACCATTATCAATGTCATCATGTGTTGTGTCTGGAACAAATGGAACATTCTTCTCTTCTTGTTCGTCACCATTATCATTCTCATCATGTGTGGTGTCTGGAACAAATGGAACCTCGTCTTCTTCTTTCATATCGCCATTATCATTCTCATCATCTGTGGTATCTTGAACAAATGGAACCTCCTCCTTTTCTTGTTCATCGCTATTATCATTCTCATCATGTGTGGTATCTGGAACAAATGGAACCTTATCCTCTTCTTGTTCATCGCCATTATCATTCCCATCATCTGTGGTATCTGGAACAAATGGAATCTCCGCCGCTTCTTGTTCATCGCCATTATCATTCTCATCATCTGTGGTATCTGGAACTAATGGAACCTCCTCCTCTTCTTGTTCATCGCCATTATCATTCTTATCATCTGTGGTATCTGGAACAAATGGAACCTCCTCCTCTTCTTGTTCATCGCCATTATCATTCTTATCATCTGTGGTATCTGGAACTAATGGAACCTCCTCCTCTTCTTGTTCATCGCCATTATCATTCTTATCATCTGTGGTATCTTGAACAAATGGAACCTCCTCCTTTTCTTGTTCATCGCTATTATCATTCTCATCATGTGTGGTGTCTGGAACAAATGGAACCTTATCCTCTTCTTTTTCATCGCCATTATCATTCTCATCATGTGTGGTATCTGGAACAAATGGAACCTTCTCCTCTTCTTGTTCATCGCCATTATCATTCTCATCATCTGTGGTATCTGGAACTAATGGAACCTCCTCCTCTTCTTGTTCATCGCCATTATCATTCTCATCATCTGTGGTATCTGGAACTAATGGAACCTCCTCCTCTTCTTGTTCATCGCCATTATCATTCTTATCATCTGTGGTATCTTGAACAAATGGAACCTCCTCCTTTTCTTGTTCATCGCTATTATCATTCTCATCATGTGTGGTGTCTGGAACAAATGGAACCTTATCCTCTTCTTTTTCATCGCCATTATCATTCTCATCATCTGTGGTATCTGGAACAAATGGAATCTCCTCCGCTTCTTGTTCATCGCCATTATCATTCTCATCATCTGTGGTATCTGGAACTAATGGAACCTCCTCCTTTTCTTGTTCATCGCTATTATCATTCTCATCATCTGTGGTATCTGGAACTAATGGAACATTCTCCTCTTCTTGTTCATCGCTATTCTCATTCACATTATGTGTGGGGTTTGGAACAAATGGAGACATTTCTTGTCCTTGTTCATCAACATGCTCATTGTTATTTTTACAGATTTGTGACAATTTATGTAAACAACAACAACAACAACTATAAATTTCTGTACCTTCCTGGTTTTTCCTATTTCGGTGTCCTTGTCTACATATTATCCAAACGTAACCTATAATTATGAAAATTACAACACAAGCAACAACAATACCAGCAATTGCACCATCACTAAGATTACTATGTTCACGGGTTCCCTTCGCTTGTGCCTGGCATGTTTCGGGTAACTGGCTTTCTGTTCCGTTATATTGTGTGCAGTTTTTACACTGAGCCTCTGTGTGGTTGACTAGGTCTTGGTATGTACCGTGTCTGCAAGGTAAGCAACTCGTGTTCATATCGTTAAAGATGACGTCAAGATACTGCCCCTCAGCGCAGGTTCTTGGTCCTTAGTAGAAATACAAATCAATAAATCAACCAGCGGACATTTGAATGATTAACATGTGTATGTAGATACATACAGTTTTATGAAACAACTACACTAACTCTGTGTGTGTGTGTGTGTGTGTGTGTGTGTGTGTGTGTGTGTGTGTGTGTGTGTGTGTGTGTGTGCGTGTACGCGCGCGCTTATAAACTAAATTTTACAAGCTCACTTCTTGTTATATATTTGCTTGTTTTGAACTTCGGCAGAGTGAAATGGCGAATCATGACCGCCCACGCTTTCCGGCATGGCACATGATTGATTGATTGATTGATAGTCCACACATGTGATACTACTACTAGTAACTGCTACTACTAATGAGTACACTGGACTAATTTTGCATCAGGGTTGGCTTATCCTGTTACCAATGTACACAGGTATCATCATTATCATCATCAAGTGCCATGCCTGCTGGCCTAGACGTTCATGACTCTCCACAGATCTCGGTCTTTGGTTTTCTGGATCAACTCTGCTGATGATATTCTTCCATGCCACCGTCCCAATCCATCCAGCATCATTTCTCTTGGTCTGCATCTGCCTCTCTTCGTCCCGATCTTTCCAGTTTTACCTCTCATCTCATCACATGGCCAAAGAAAGCTGTTTGTCTCTTTCTTATGGTTGTGTATAATGTTCTAGTTTCATTAGCCTCTTTCATGCATTTGTTGTTACTTACTTTGGCAGTCAAAGAATTGCAACATTCGTCTCTGTTGCTTCAAAGCTCTTCCCAATTTGTTCATTTACATTTCAAAATTCACAGCCATACAGCAAATCAAGTTCTATATAGCACTCCGGCACTCTCTTTCTTACATTCTATGATAGTGACTTAATGCAAAAGATATTCTTCATTTTCTGGAATACAGCCTTTGCTTGCCCTATTCTGCACTTAATCTCTGTTGTGCATCTTCCATCTGATGCTATAAATACCCCTAGGTATTTAGAACTATCCACTTGGTTTAAGAATGTTTCCTTCTATTTCTATTTCACATTTTGGTTTCACCTTTTTCTTTGATATTACGATTGTTACTGTTTTCTTTATATTCAAGGAGAGTCATTTCTTTGCATTCTCTGTTACTACAATGTCCAACAATAATTGTAGATCTTTTTGTATTATCCGCCATCAATACTGTCAACTGCATAGCATATATTATTTATATTATAACCTCCGAATAGTATTCCTGGCTTTTCTTTGATCTCTCTCGTTGTTACTTCGCTATAGAGGGAGAAGAGATCCGGTGACAAAACACAGCTCTGCCGTACTCCCAGCCTTATTTGTTCATAGCTGCCCTCTTTATTTCCCATTTTAATTGCTGCTGCTTGGTTCTAGTAAATATTCTTTATTATTCTGAGATCTTTCCTATCAATGGTAACATCTTCCAACATTGTGGGATGTGGATTTTAATTCCTGAGAATAATTCGTTAAAATGTCTAGGGGGTATTATTGATTCTCTGGTCACTGGTCAGAATGCAGGGTGATCAGGGATATTTACCACAAATCCCAGGAGAAAAGAGTTCAATCCTTGAAACAATGGCATCTGTGTGTAGGTTTCCCTTCCCACTTCATCACCCTTAAATTAACTATAGATGCTAGAAGGATATTGATTGCTCACAACATATAAACAACCACTTGTTGGACACCACATTTACTTGATGTACACAACACTTTTGGACAAACAGTTCAGGTATTAACTCAAGATCTGTAGTTACATATATATATAGGTGTAATAAACACTATGCATTTTCAGACAGGCATGGGATTCATTGCATTATTACAATATAGTACTCAGTGACCCCAGAAAAAAACAAGGTTATTACAAACAACACAACAACCACAAATTGGTTCTGCTAACTTGACTCATTGTACCTAGATAAAATCACCTTGGTCTAGGTGCAGAAACCCAACATAGATACATTTATTTCTGACACCATGTACAATTCTCACATTTAAAAATAATGAGTGGGTGTCAAAATATTATACATATATGTCATAACATAACCCTTTAGGTGTACACCATTACCATGTAAAACAATCTTTACCCTTTTCCTGTCATTGAAGAAAACCACACTCATGAAAACAGTTGATACTAATAATTAAATTAATTAATTATAGTGTTCATTTAGGCGTTGCGGATGGGCATTCTTCTCCAGTGCAAAGCAGTTAATGTCCATAATTATCTGTGCAGAATTATACTCACAGTCATTTTCTACTCACAGTATGTCCACCGAAGTTGGCTGGCGAATGTTTCTAATCCATAATCCAAGAATAGAATTATACATAAGCACATATTCTCTCCATGAGACTGAATTTAAGAATACTCGGTTGCCATTTGGGTTGTGTTCCAGTTGAAATTGATGCCTAGGTCTGTCATACTTTCAGGAGATGCAACTTAAGCTCTGCAGAAGGTTCTTCCCTATATCATCTTATCGATGAAAAGATGACGACTGTCCAACAGCTCGGTTTATGTTAACCGTTTCCCAATTTAGTTCAAAAGGCTTTGTCACACACCCGGTTCATGTTGATAGGCCATCCCACACTTGATGATGGGCAGTTAGGCTGACATGGGACCAGCATAGAGTTCTCATTCATTCCATTTCTGTGTAGAACATACAGTGGTGAATCATTCATTTGGTTTCATCTGAAGATTCTGCTGCAGGCATGTAACTGAAGAATATTACTCCACCACATATCCAGGTTTGCAAGCCATCAGGTGATTCCTTTGGTTGCAGGCGTAAAGGCATTTACTCATCTAGCTGCTTTCATATGGTTCTTTTGATGGTGTTCAGGTTTTGGACCTTGAGGTAATCTGGTGTAGTTATGGTTCAGATGTTCTGAAGTTGGTACATTTGTTTGTATTGGCTATAATGTTGTTTCAGTGTCTCTTCCCATTTGTTTGAGTTGGTGTTCATAGCTAGAACTTGGTGTTGCATGGCTGGAACCTTATGTTTGACTTTTGCAGCTGTGAGATGTTCTTTCGAAGACTTATCCATTGTGGATATTAACTTGGTAATCCAACCAACAGTTGAAGGTTACTCACTGTTGTTAGTTTTAGTAACTTGAAGAAGGATTGTCCCAGTTTCACTGACTTGGTTGAATGATGAGGCCATTGGTGATACTTCTCAGAAGTAACGCAAACGATACACTGTTGTCAGTACTCTGATGATCTTCATCTTTGTAGATTATTAGATCTTGAAGTCCATCCTGGATATTCCTACTAAAATAGGACTTAATCACTCACCCAGTCAGTTGTCTTCTAATTTATCTGTTGCTCGCTATGGAGCTATTGAGTGCCGCAGTAAACATTGAGGTATTGCTAGATCCAGACTATGGTTTGGACATTCACTTTATGGCTGTTTACCCAGGATCCAGTGTTAGTGATATAGTCCCACCAAATTCAACCACCACCTGCTTCTCTTCTATAGAAAAGGGATGACAAAGAATACAACACTAGCATTAACCTACTGTGTTATGATAAAAGGTTTACAACACAATTACAAACACAAATACAAAACAACAAGGGGAGAAGGGGAAAGGAGTGGGTGTCCATGTTCCACTGTCCCTCATTGCTGAGTTGAGCCATTCTGACTCTTCATAGTGAGTAAGATATTTTCTCACTTATATTTTGTTCTGTTGTTACTGGGACTATTAGATGGGTGAAGTCATTCTGTCCATCCAACATGTTGATATTGTCTCTCTCATTACTTGAAGAGAATAGCCTATACAGAATCCCTGTGGTTTCTAATGCCGCGTCTTCCTTTCAGCACTATAATCATCATTAGGTCAAGACTATTCAACCTTGGCTTCTTAAAGTACTGACAAACACATGGATTCTTACATCAACATCCTCTAATCCCAAGGTGCAACATTAAAATGTATCTTCCCACAGTAAAAAGTAACAATCAGAACAGAGAAAATTCTCATACCAAAAAAAAACATACATGTACATTTCTCTGATATTAAGTACATGATAATCATACATAATAATCATAATGACGATGCAGGGAGCCTAGGTTTTTGAATTATCTTCATGAACTAAAACATCCATTGTTTTCCCCCACTGCGTACAGCACATGAGGATAGTAATCGCTGTGATATGTTTTGCCAATGACTGCTATTATTCGGAGGGTATTTATAAGAATAACTTATGCCGCATGGTCCAGTCTTCTGAATATTGCAAGCAATTTATTCACATCAATCTTCGCTTCTGTTTCTACTACGGTGAGGCAATGCGGAGTGAATCCTATCCGAACATGCACTTACATCACGCGTTTAATTGTTCATGAATTTATATTCAACCATGGCCTGTCCCTAACACTATTTTATGAAATGATTATATGTTCACCCTCATATGGAGTGGTTACTAATCTGTTAACAAAAGAATGGTACTAAAATTTAGCACTATATTTCCAAGTTACAGATTATAATGTGGCAAAATATTTTATCCCCTGACTAAGTAAGAGTCAGGAATATGCGTAATCATTTGTATGTCGCCGCATGGATAAAACAAGTTCAGAGACATCCTTACCAGTGCATTTACACTACATAGGATATTTGAAGGTGGCAGACACCAGTTCTCTACTTGTGCAGTATGAAATCAAGAGTCTGCTCCTACATTGAGAAAATGTTTCTTTAAAGTCCAATCTCTACAGTACATAAATTATTTGCAGATTTCTAAGCATCGATAGGGATATATAGTTCCATTGCATAGAAGTTATTTTTCATAGGACTATGAAATTGGCAGAAACGAGTTTTCTTCTCTGAAGTATGAATCAGGAGTCTTTCCTAAATTGAAAAGAGTTTCTGACATGAGAGTTGATACTCTATGTACTACAGTACACATACTATTCATAGGTTATAAACACTATTTAGTTAGATATAAGTTCATAATGCCTATAAAAGATATTAACATAGGGATTTGAAGACATAGGAAAAATTACAGCGTGGCGCCCACCTGTGTTTCCTTAGTAAACATCATCCAGCCTGGTTTAAGAGAATTGTAACTAATTCTTAATTAAACATACTGGTCAATGTAATACATAAATATATCTTAATAATGTAGATAACATACCAATAGCTTGAAGAGAATCATGTTTTTAAGGCAAAATACCTTCTCCCCGAAGGGAAAGGTCGACTTTCTTGCGTGGTGTCTTGACTAGAAATGGCCGCTTCAGTCTTTGTTTTCCCCCTCGCCAGGATTGGCCAGATAAGGGAGAGAAAACAAGCCAAACTAAATTTAGCTGTGCCACGGTCAGTCTATCGCTGTTTTATTTTCTCCTACATTAAGTAAGTTACTTAAACAGTAATTGTAAGGGTTTGTTTATTTTTAAGGGAGTCCATAAATAGGAAAGGGTAGGGACGTTTTTATTATACCACACGCCTCCCCAATTTAAGACATTTATTTCTTTCAGAAATTAAATGGTCGAGTAGTACTCTACAATTTCCGTCTTTACATTGACTTCCCTAGTATCCATTCCTTATTAATTTCTTGCATTACTTCCCTATGTTATATAATCAGAGCCACGTCCATTTTCTTTTAGTCACGACAACTGGCATAACCTTAAAGGATTATTTCTCTTTTAGTGAAAGAGTGTAGCACCCTCTCCACTGTTGTCAGCTATTGTTTGAAATATGAGTGTTTATCTGATAATTTGTTACTTTCCAGTACTGGTTTGTCTGCATCAAACCGACTTTTTGAAGCAATTGAGATATCATCATTAAGCTTGATTTCTCTCTCATTAGATTATCAATCTTGAGATTATGTTAAAACCGACGGTTAATTCTGCGTCTACTGATAGCATATTAAACTCGCCCGTCTCCCTGTAAGTTAGACGTTTGTTTTAACTATAGATCTGATATTTAAAGGAAGCTAAATATTGTTCCTGTTGAATACATTTTCATCCAATACATCATGTGTTTGGGTTATTAGGCGAGTTATGGGATTTTCCGATCAGTTTTGATAACTACTGATTAGAGTGGTGTCCCTTTCTCTTGCGGGTTTTCCCGGAGAATCTCGTCTAACATGTAAACAAGGTCCAACATTTCTAGATTTCCGTTCTGAACCGACTATTCCGGGGAACATGAATCTATCAGAAACGAAGTAATTCTTAGCTTACTCTCTCTCTCTCTCTGCTTTTCCTTCTAACCTAGATCTATTTTACGCTAGAATCCTTATTAGTAATTCTAACTGATGTGTTTGAGTTTCACTCTGTATTTGTTGCTTTGGTGTTGAATTACGAGCAATTTTGCATCGCTTGGCGTACATTGATCGTCGTCTGCCTCCCTCCAGGTTTTAGACTATTTTCAACTTAGCAACATACATTGTTATGTAGGTTCAGACGTATTGTCTCCTACCATATATAATCAGTTCAGTGAGAAGTTAAAAGCCCCTTTTTTTGTGATTCCTTTGATAGTCTTCCAGACAATCAAGTTGCTGGTTCACTTTCCAGTTATGGATGTGGGTTACTAGTTTTTGTAAAATTACTATTACATCTGTATATCCCTCTCATACTGGCGTCTCCTGAGTTGTGTCCTCAAGATAACAGGTAAGGTACTCTTCATGTTTCTCTCCAGTTTTGTTTTCATCCGTTTAATACGTGGAAACTCTGGATTTATTTAGATTGACTAAGGTCTATCTTTGAACTGTTATATAATTTACTAGCTGGATTCCTGATTGAAATTCCTAATCTAGTACATATCAAGCAATTCTTCAGCTATATGCTCCAATTTGCTTGGTTTTTACACAGCTATATTCCATTTTTCTAGCATGGGTTCACTGTATAAGTTTTAGGCGTTTCCTCTGTCTTTATGTCAAAGGGTTCGTCCTATTTATAAACAGCATCTATTTCAAGAGTTGTTTATTTAATTGTTGCTTTTACTGATTCGTATCAGTTATTTAAGCTAATCTCTGTTAGTCTGGATCTGCTTTCACATATTTAATGCTGGCATATAATCCTAGTCAGAACTGAGATGTAGAAATCTGTTTCGTCTTGCGACTGATTTCTGATTAATCTACCTTTTAGTAGGCTTCGAGCATTATCTAGAATTTAGTTACTCGGTTAGTTTTAAAGAAAATACAATTGAGTCGCGCGCCTCTATTGTACTACTTATTTTTGCCCTTCTTAATTCTTCCCTTATGAGAATATTAATGTTAGTTAGGCAATTATTGAAATAACTTTACGTAAGCTAATCGCTAACTAAAAGCTGTTTCACTCCTCTTTTTGATGAGGACTACTCATAGTGAACATTTCACTTAATGAGATTAAACTGTAAATTTCAAAGCTAAGGAGCCAATTTTCTGAAATGTTTAGTCTCTTACTAGAGACTAGCACAGATTTTTTCCGGTATCTCCTGAAGTTCATTTGAAATTCCAATTTATATAGTTAATTCTTTAATTATACCTTTTACATACCTATACGGTCTGTTTCCTCTACCATTAATAATGGGATCGGGGTGGATAATTTAAAGAAATACCTTATATTCTGTTGGGTCAGTAAGTGAGTTGATCAGTTTCACTTACATCACCAGGTGAATATTTTGGTTTTGACCCTCATTAACATATGGGCCATCTGAGTTAGTTATTAATAACTACTCATATCACCGGTGGAGTAGAATAAGTGTCGGTATGGCTTTTCTTCCTAAGTATCCATCATTTATTCACTTTACTTTACTACCGGTGTTGTAGAACATGTTATGTCATATGAAAAAAAGGATTAAATTAGGGTGCCCCTAAATACTGCAAATTCTTACAATATTCCTTCCCTTCCATTAACTATGTCTACATTTTTGCAAGTGGTGGTTTTGGCCTTACCATTAGTTCATTTACTTTAGTTACTGCTATTTTCCCCTGGTTTAATTTATCTCTCAGGTATTATTTCCTTTCCTACTGAATCATCATTTGTTGATTAAATTTTTCCCTTAAAAAACATTTATTGGATTTCTAACTTATCTGTCCTAATTATCTATAAAATTGTCTATCACTCTCTGCTGCCTTGGTAATTTTTCAATATTACATGACTTATACAAGCAGATCAAGCATGAAAATACAATGATAATCAATGACAAAATAGTTAATTAACACATGATTCATATGTAGGAACATAAACCTTATGGATACATAATATAGTAGTGTGTTCATGAGTACACCACTTTTAAACCATTTAAAGAGAATACCAGAGTAGCAGAACCATACCTCAAACATCAAATGGGAATGACTATGAATTCTAAACATTCACTGAATTACCTATCTTATGTGAGTTTACCATCAATAAGATATAAAATATGAGTTTTTAAAACAAAATCTCATACCCAACAACCAACTACCTGATGCATCTGCCAGAATCAAGATATTACCTGTGAACAGTTTTGTACCAAAAAAAAACCTATATTTATCTGAGCCATTATGGGTTCATATAACACTTGACTCAGCTCATACTAATGAGTGATTAGGTCTGTTACTAACACTATAACATTCTGAAGTGACTTGGTTTACCTGCGAGAGGTTTTCCCTGAATTCATCTACCCACAATAATACACCATTTGTGATGTTTACCATGAGTTTTAAATTCACGGACGTTGCCCACACATGTGGGATGTGGATTTTAATTCCTGAGAATAATTCGTTAAAATGTCTAGGGGGTATTATTGATTCTCTGGTCACTGGTCAGAATGCAGGGTGATCAGGGATATTTACCACAAATCCCAGGAGAAAAGAGTTCAATCCTTGAAACAATGGCATCTGTGTGTAGGTTTCCCTTCCCACTTCATCACCCTTAAATTAACTATAGATGCTAGAAGGATATTGATTGCTCACAACATATAAACAACCACTTGTTGGACACCACATTTACTTGATGTACACAACACTTTTGGACAAACAGTTCAGGTATTAACTCAAGATCTGTAGTTACATATATATATAGGTGTAATAAACACTATGCATTTTCAGACAGGCATGGGATTCATTGCATTATTACAATATAGTACTCAGTGACCCCAGAAAAAAACAAGGTTATTACAAACAACACAACAACCACAAATTGGTTCTGCTAACTTGACTCATTGTACCTAGATAAAATCACCTTGGTCTAGGTGCAGAAACCCAACATAGATACATTTATTTCTGACACCATGTACAATTCTCACATTTAAAAATAATGAGTGGGTGTCAAAATATTATACATATATGTCATAACATAACCCTTTAGGTGTACACCATTACCATGTAAAACAATCTTTACCCTTTTCCTGTCATTGAAGAAAACCACACTCATGAAAACAGTTGATACTAATAATTAAATTAATTAATTATAGTGTTCATTTAGGCGTTGCGGATGGGCATTCTTCTCCAGTGCAAAGCAGTTAATGTCCATAATTATCTGTGCAGAATTATACTCACAGTCATTTTCTACTCACAGTATGTCCACCGAAGTTGGCTGGCGAATGTTTCTAATCCATAATCCAAGAATAGAATTATACATAAGCACATATTCTCTCCATGAGACTGAATTTAAGAATACTCGGTTGCCATTTGGGTTGTGTTCCAGTTGAAATTGATGCCTAGGTCTGTCATACTTTCAGGAGATGCAACTTAAGCTCTGCAGAAGGTTCTTCCCTATATCATCTTATCGATGAAAAGATGACGACTGTCCAACAGCTCGGTTTATGTTAACCGTTTCCCAATTTAGTTCAAAAGGCTTTGTCACACACCCGGTTCATGTTGATAGGCCATCCCACACTTGATGATGGGCAGTTAGGCTGACATGGGACCAGCATAGAGTTCTCATTCATTCCATTTCTGTGTAGAACATACAGTGGTGAATCATTCATTTGGTTTCATCTGAAGATTCTGCTGCAGGCATGTAACTGAAGAATATTACTCCACCACATATCCAGGTTTGCAAGCCATCAGGTGATTCCTTTGGTTGCAGGCGTAAAGGCATTTACTCATCTAGCTGCTTTCATATGGTTCTTTTGATGGTGTTCAGGTTTTGGACCTTGAGGTAATCTGGTGTAGTTATGGTTCAGATGTTCTGAAGTTGGTACATTTGTTTGTATTGGCTATAATGTTGTTTCAGTGTCTCTTCCCATTTGTTTGAGTTGGTGTTCATAGAACTTGGTGTTGCATGGCTGGAACCTTATGTTTGACTTTTGCAGCTGTGAGATGTTCTTTCGAAGACTTATCCATTGTGGATATTAACTTGGTAATCCAACCAACAGTTGAAGGTTACTCACTGTTGTTAGTTTTAGTAACTTGAAGAAGGATTGTCCCAGTTTCACTGACTTGGTTGAATGATGAGGCCATTGGTGATACTTCTCAGAAGTAACGCAAACGATACACTGTTGTCAGTACTCTGATGATCTTCATCTTTGTAGATTATTAGATCTTGAAGTCCATCCTGGATATTCCTACTAAAATAGGACTTAATCACTCACCCAGTCAGTTGTCTTCTAATTTATCTGTTGCTCGCTATGGAGCTATTGAGTGCCGCAGTAAACATTGAGGTATTGCTAGATCCAGACTATGGTTTGGACATTCACTTTATGGCTGTTTACCCAGGATCCAGTGTTAGTGATATAGTCCCACCAAATTCAACCACGACCTGCTTCTCTTCTATAGAAAAGGGATGACAAAGAATACAACACTAGCATTAACCTACTGTGTTATGATAAAAGGTTTACAACACAATTACAAACACAAATACAAAACAACAAGGGGAGAAGGGGAAAGGAGTGGGTGTCCATGTTCCACTGTCCCTCATTGCTGAGTTGAGCCATTCTGACTCTTCATAGTGAGTAAGATATTTTCTCACTTATATTTTGTTCTGTTGTTACTGGGACTATTAGATGGGTGAAGTCATTCTGTCCATCCAACATGTTGATATTGTCTCTCTCATTACTTGAAGAGAATAGCCTATACAGAATCCCTGTGGTTTCTAATGCCGCGTCTTCCTTTCAGCACTATAATCATCATTAGGTCAAGACTATTCAACCTTGGCTTCTTAAAGTACTGACAAACACATGGATTCTTACATCAACATCCTCTAATCCCAAGGTGCAACATTAAAATGTATCTTCCCACAGTAAAAAGTAACAATCAGAACAGAGAAAATTCTCATACCAAAAAAAAAAACATACATGTACATTTCTCTGATATTAAGTACATGATAATCATACATAATAATCATAATGACGATGCAGGGAGCCTAGGTTTTTGAATTATCTTCATGAACTAAAACATCCATTGTTTTCCCCCACTGCGTACAGCACATGAGGATAGTAATCGCTGTGATATGTTTTGCCAATGACTGCTATTATTCGGAGGGTATTTATAAGAATAACTTATGCCGCATGGTCCAGTCTTCTGAATATTGCAAGCAATTTATTCACATCAATCTTCGCTTCTGTTTCTACTACGGTGAGGCAATGCGGAGTGAATCCTATCCGAACATGCACTTACATCACGCGTTTAATTGTTCATGAATTTATATTCAACCATGGCCTGTCCCTAACACTATTTTATGAAATGATTATATGTTCACCCTCATATGGAGTGGTTACTAATCTGTTAACAAAAGAATGGTACTAAAATTTAGCACTATATTTCCAAGTTACAGATTATAATGTGGCAAAATATTTTATCCCCTGACTAAGTAAGAGTCAGGAATATGCGTAATCATTTGTATGTCGCCGCATGGATAAAACAAGTTCAGAGACATCCTTACCAGTGCATTTACACTACATAGGATATTTGAAGGTGGCAGACACCAGTTCTCTACTTGTGCAGTATGAAATCAAGAGTCTGCTCCTACATTGAGAAAATGTTTCTTTAAAGTCCAATCTCTACAGTACATAAATTATTTGCAGATTTCTAAGCATCGATAGGGATATATAGTTCCATTGCATAGAAGTTATTTTTCATAGGACTATGAAATTGGCAGAAACGAGTTTTCTTCTCTGAAGTATGAATCAGGAGTCTTTCCTAAATTGAAAAGAGTTTCTGACATGAGAGTTGATACTCTATGTACTACAGTACACATACTATTCATAGGTTATAAACACTATTTAGTTAGATATAAGTTCATAATGCCTATAAAAGATATTAACATAGGGATTTGAAGACATAGGAAAAATTACAGCGTGGCGCCCACCTGTGTTTCCTTAGTAAACATCATCCAGCCTGGTTTAAGAGAATTGTAACTAATTCTTAATTAAACATACTGGTCAATGTAATACATAAATATATCTTAATAATGTAGATAACATACCAATAGCTTGAAGAGAATCATGTTTTTAAGGCAAAATACCTTCTCCCCGAAGGGAAAGGTCGACTTTCTTGCGTGGTGTCTTGACTAGAAATGGCCGCTTCAGTCTTTGTTTTCCCCCTCGCCAGGATTGGCCAGATAAGGGAGAGAAAACAAGCCAAACTAAATTTAGCTGTGCCACGGTCAGTCTATCGCTGTTTTATTTTCTCCTACATTAAGTAAGTTACTTAAACAGTAATTGTAAGGGTTTGTTTATTTTTAAGGGAGTCCATAAATAGGAAAGGGTAGGGACGTTTTTATTATACCACAAACATTTTAATCAGTTAATCATGTTTTACTTTATATAATGCCTTAGTATAATCTATGAAGCACAAATATATGTCTTCGGTGTCTCTATTAATCTTTCTATTAGTGTCCGTAATGTATATATTGCATTGTTTGTGCTCTTTATTTCCACAAATTCTTACTGTTCGTCACCAATTTCCATTTTCATTTTCTTCTCGTTGTAATTCTGAGTAGAAGCTTAGTGACATGGTTTATGATGTTAATCGCACGAAAATCTTCGCATTCAATTGCTCCTGGTCTTTTTGGTATAGCTATAAATAAGGATTTCAGCATATCGCTCGGTAGATATCCACTACTGTAAACATCATTTAACATTTTGGTTAATATATCTACTCCAAATTCTCCCAGTACTTTTAATTCTTCTAATGTGATTCCATCTGTTCCAGCTGTTTTTCCTTTCTTCATATGTTTGACAGCATCTTCGACTTCTTCTTTTAGAATAGGTGGACCTTCTAAGCTACTTTCTTCTGTTAATTCTTTCCTTTCTCCATCATATAATTCTCTTATATATTCATTCCACCTCTTTATTATAGCATCTTCCTCCAATAATATCTTTCCTGTTTTTGATTTTAAATATCCTGTATTTATTCTCATTTTACTTCCTGCGAGCTCACAGATTTTTATGTGCATATTTTTTGTATCTTTAACAGAATTTAATTCAATTTTCGTGCACTGCTGGTTTAACCAACTTTTTTTTGCCTTCATACAATTATCTCTTATTTCTTTATTTATCTGATCATATTTTATTTTGACATTTTTACTGTGTTATCTTTTGGCCATCAACTTTAAGATTTCTTCAGTCATCCATTGCTTCTTAGCTTTTTGGCTTCTCTACCGTATTATTTTGGGCATGTTATGAGAAGAAATGACTTGGAGAACTTGGTGACGACTGGCAAGATCGAAGGGAAGAGACCAAGGGGAAGACCGAGAAGTAAATACCTGGATGGCTTGGCCACGTGGCATGGTCGAGACAGGTACACGGAGCTTATCCACGATTCTGGTGATCGATTGAGATGGCAAAACACGACCGCCTACACTTATCGGCATGACACTTGATGGATGGATGGACCGTAATACTTTTTTGCTCGTTTGATGAATGGAATCCCTTAACATTTCACATTGCTCATTTATACTCTGCATTTTAGCTATTGCATTGTACCTATTTTTCACAGTCACTCTGTATTGTTTTTGAACTTCTTTATCTACCTTCAAAACCTCTTTATTAAGTCTCATGTTCTTAACCATTTTATCCTCTCTTCGGTCTTACTTTTATTAGTCCACATAGTGGTACATGATCACTATTACTGTCAGCACCTGGCATTGTCTTTACATTAATTAACGCATTTCTAAACCTTTTATTAATAAATATGTAGTCAATTTGGTTGAGTATTTTCTTATCAGGGCTTTTCTATCAGGGTGTAAAGTCGCCTTTTGTGATATTTAAGCCAGGTGTTTCCAATTATCATAACATTGATATTTGCCCATTCTGTTAGCTGCTCTCCTCTTTCATTTTGTGCATCTAAACGATAATTCCCCACTACATCCGCTATCAGGTTAATCAAATCCGTTTCTGAGGTCCTTGTAATTTACGTCCCCAAGTCAAGGACGAGAAGTCAACCTTTAAGTCCAATGACCAGTGTGTGGAATGAACCGTCAACGCCGCGGTCACCGAAGAAAATTTAAGCTCGAGCGGGAATCAGTTTCGTGTCATAATTGGTAATAATAAAACTGAAGTTCATTTCTACTGATCGACTTTTAACTGAACACCAACACAGAGTTTACCAGCCGTGTCTTGTAGGAATAGTGGACTGGGATACGAGACATATAATTAACTTTGTAGGGGTACTTTCCATAGGCTGACAATGGCAAGAAAAGCAAAGAGTTTAGCTCCGTTTCATGATACCCATGGCGTTGTTGTGTAACGCCTAAGTAACGTTGAGAACGATGGAAGATAAAGAAAATAATAGAGCGCGCGCGCACTCACGCACACACACACACACACACACACACACACAAAACCCTACTATTTTCTTATAGTACATATTTTAGGCCACACGATATATGAGGCAGGTTGCCTGTCCAATTCCTCATCGCTTTTCCTTCCCACTTAATTCCCAGAAAATTCTGAAAATTGCTGATAACCCGTTTTTATGAGGCTAGGTGGACTGGAGAGCCCTTTTGGTAGGAATAAATAATCCCGCGTGACTTCCCTTAAACAGTCGCCATTGCTGTTGATTACATAAGTAAAGTAAGTAGAGGGCCCTCTTATACTCTTAAGGTGATATTGTATACATCCACTGGCACTCCTTGGGTGATGTCATTAGCACGTCGGTCGCCTTTACTTCCCAAACCATTTCTTGGTAAGCATTTTAGGCTGGATTGTCCTGGGAGCCCAGGACAGATTTAAACATTCGAACGGATCCATTTCATAACCATCGGGTTGGCAGGCGTTCTAGACACCAGATTACCGCAGTTCCTTTGTTGATTATAGAGTTCAGATATTTCTTCATTGTTGATTGTGATATTTAGTGGGCATTCACTTTGTCTGTGGGAATTATTTTTGTTTTAAGTTCAGAAAAATACTGGCCTTAATGTTGTAATATGTTGTTGTTTGTCCATCAAGATTGATGATGACCATTCATTTCATCCAGTGGGGTTGAAAGTATGGAGCCGTGAGGTCTAAGATGGCTGATAAGGCCTTTTTTTGGCTTGAAATGTTCTTTGACAATGTGGACAAAGAATGCTTGACGTTTCTGGAGGAGGATTTTCTGCAGTGGTTTTTCTGTTTTGTCTTTTCTTCGCAGCTCTTGCAGTCCTGGTTGCCTCACAAGTGACTGCACCCTTGCGTAATGATGCACGCCACGAATTTCGGGCTCTGGCTGCTGTCTCCCAGGTGTCACGTTGAATTCCAAAAGCATTCAGTGAGATTTTCAGAGTGTCTTTAAAGCTTTCTTCTGGCCGCCTTGGGAGCGTTTAACACAACGCAACTCGCCGTAAAATATTCGTTTAGGGGAGCCTGTGATCTGGCATGCGAGTCAAGTGGCTAGCCCAGCGAATCTGATTCTTCATTAGTAGAGTGTGGATACTTGGGCATGGACGCTCTTTCTAGGACTTCAGTGTCTGGGATCTTGTCTTGCCATTTAATCTTCAGTAACTTCCTAAGGCAGACTGTGTGGAAGTGGTTTAATTTCCTAGCGTGTCACTGATAAACAGTCCAGGTTTTACAAGCATATAGCAGTGTGGATAATACAACTGCTTTGTAGACTTTCAGCTTTGTTTGCAGGCTTATTCCATTTCTGTCCCATACATTCTTGTACAGTCTGCCAAAGGCCGCGCTGGCCTTGGAGATTCTTGCATTCACTTCATCATCAATTATGGCAGCTTGTGACACAGTGCTGCCAAGATAGGTGAATTTGTCCACAACACTTAGTCTATGACCATTAACTTTAATATTCGGCAGAGTGTGATTATTCCCTGGAGCTGGCTGGTACATAACTACAGTCTTCTCCAAATTGATATTGAGCCCAAAGTTGGCACAGGCATGTGAGAAAGCTGAAACATTATGTTGCATGTCCGCTTCTGAGTTGGTGTATAGAGCGCAATCATCAGCAAACAGGAGCTCTCTCACGGTGTCGCTGTCAATTTTGGTTTTAGCTTTCAGCCTTTTGAGATTGAATAACTTTCCATCCATGCGGTAATTGATGTCTATTCCAATGTCGTTGTTCTCGAAGGCATTTGTCAACATAGCTGAAAACATGAGGCTGAATAGTGTTGGTGCCAGGACACATCCTTGTTTCACTCCATTGGTGACAGGAAAGGGCTCAGACAGTTCACCATTTTCCTGTACTCTTGCCTGCATGCCATCATAAAATATCCGCACTATTTGGACAGACTTTCGTGGACAGCTATATTTTGCCATAATCTTCCACAGTCCTTCTCTGCTGACTGTTTCAAAAGCCCTGGTAAGGTCTATGAAGGTGGAGAACATTTCGCAGTTCTGTTTCTGACATTTCTCTTGCAGCTGCCTTGCAGCGGAAATCATGTCAACAGTTCCACGTTCTTTTCTGAAGCCACACTGGCTCTCGGGAAGAAGACCTTGATCGAGATGGACCGTGAGGCGATTGAGAAGAATTCTGGCGAGTATCTTCCCTGCAATTGAAAGCAATGAGATGCCTCGGTGGTTGTCACAGGATTGGCGATTTCCTTTTCGTTTGTAAAGGTGGACTATTGACGCGTCCTTGAAATCTTGTGGCATGGTCTCGTTCACCCATATGTTTGTAAAGACTTGGTGAAGCTGCTCTGTTAGGACCGGCCCACCTGCTTTGTATATCTCTGCCGGGATGGAGTCCGGACCAGGTGCCTTGCCGCTGGAGAGTTGCTGGATGGCTTTGTTTAGTTCCACTATGGTTGACAGGTCATCAAGTGTATCATTGATGGGAACTTGAGGAAGGCAGTTGATGGTTTCATCATCGAAGAAGGAAGTTGCATTTAAGATGTTGCTGAAATGTTCTGCCCAGCGCTGAAGGATGTCTGTCTTATCGGTGACCAACGTTCCCCCATCTGCACCGATGAGGGGAGCTGTAACTGGTGATGTAGGACCATAGACCGCTTTCAGAGAGTCGTAGAAGTTTTTCATATCATGTCTGTCAGCAAAGCCGAGTCTTGAATTTCCTCAGCTTTGCTGCTCAGCCAGGAGTCCCGCATGTGCCGAAGTTTCTGCTGCACTACTCTCTGAATGTTCTTGAAGGCATCTTTTTGATGTTGACTTCGGGTCATTCAAATGTGCCTTGAGGAGAAGATGTTTCACGGCCAGCAATTGCTTGATGTCTTCGGAATTTTCATCAAACCAGTCTTTATGCTTTCGGGGGGTTGGACCCAGGATTTCCATAGCAGTGTTGTAAATTATGTCCTTTAGGGCTCTCCACTCTGTTTCTGTATCCTGTTTAGCTGCAGCATTGGGTTTGAGGCGGTCTTCCAGCATATTTTCAAACGACAGCTGCATTTTCTTGCTGTTTAGGCGGGTGACATTTATTTATTTTTTTTTGCATTTTCATCCCTTGAGGACGCCGTGGTGGTTTGATGTGAATGTTTATTTTCGAGATAATGAGACGATGGTCTGTCCAACATTCGGCACCACACATGGATTTTGTCACCAGAACGTCTTGTCTGTCACTTCTCCTGACGATGACATAGTCAATTAGGTGCCAGTGTTTCGATCGAGGGTGCATCCACGATGTCCTGTTTCTCATGGGGAGACGGAAAATTGTGTTGGTAATCAGGAGATCGTGTTCGGCACATGTCTGAAGAAGGAGGAGTCCATTGCTGTTACAATTTCCGACTCCGTGCTTTCCAATAATGCCACTCCAAGAGGTGGTGTCCGTGCCTACTCTGGCATTGAAATCCCCAAGGAGTAAAAGTTTGTCTCCTTTGGGAACAAATGTTAATACATTGTGCAGGTCCTCATAGAACCTGTTCTTGACATCATCTTCATTGGTCATAGTTGGTGCGTAGACACTCACAATGGTTGCATGCTTCCTTCCATTCAGCAGGGGCAATTTAATGGTCATGAGCCTGTCGTTTATAGCCTTTGGAAATCCAGCTAGTTTGCCGACCAGGGCCGACTTAATGGCAAATCCCACACCAGATTGGCGTCTTTCCTCTCTTTTGCTTCTACTCCAGAAAAATGTATAGCCGGCACCTATTTCACAGATGTGGCCTTCTTCTGCAAGTCGTGTCTCGCTCAAGGCTGCAATGTCGATGTTTTGTACCTGCCCAGCTCTCTCCCAATCAGTGCTGTTCGTCTCTCTGGACCCGACGGGGCATCTCTGTCAAGTAGGGTGCGTACATTCCAAATTCCGAGTGTTAAGGGAATATGGTTTGCTCTTTTAGATTTACCTGTTTTTTCTTTGTTTGTATGTCGACCGCAGTTTAGGGTACCCACCAACCGAGGCTAGCTGGTTAGGTAGTGATGGAGCAGACAATGTTTAGGGCACCTTTTCTAGCCCCTTCCTCATGCTATGGAGGTGAGCAGTGTGTTCCTTTAGAGGGCTGCTCAGTCACTCAGGGGGCTGCCGAATCCCACTGCTGCTCCGGTCAGTAGAAGACGACCATATGGCCTGAGCCGCCTGTGTGCAGGTATGCGACTACGGCTGCCAGCGTACCCACGCCTGCCGCTTCGCCGCTCCCCATAGCCACAGAGCTTGAAGGTGATATATGACGTTGGATGAAGAATGACTTGCGCGATGACTTGGATTAAAGTGAGGAAGAGTTGCGCAATTCGTCGACCTCACTCTCTCGCCTGAATCCATCTGAATCCAGTGGCAGGACAAGTCAAGACGACTGGCCTTAATAATCGCAGCTTAAATAGCCTTAAGTCAGGACCATTTGGTAGATTTTCTCAATATGATGCAAGTCTTCGAAATGCCGCCCCTTAGAGCGTTGATTTTTAAATATTGAATTGTTCAGATTGTAATTTGATTTCGCTGCTTATGTCGCCCACTTACGAGCCTCCTCCTGATGCGGCCGCCTCTCTGTATCATAGCACGGCACGGTCCTGCCTTCAATGACCAATGGTAAAGATAAGAAAAGCAGTAATAATAAGACTGTCGGGGACTGACATCTTCCATGCGCCAACAAATGGATTCGACCATAGACCAGTTCACAAATGATACAGAAGAAAATCGAAGTCTCCAGCCAAAGTGGTACAGAAGAATCCTAAAAGACTTGAAAATAATTAGCTCGTGTCTCAGAAACTGAAATACTTTGGTTATATTAAAATTCACGATACGTTTAGAAAGAGGAGGAATCAAAAGGTATGGTTCTCAGAAGGCGGGAAGTGGTCGACGGTGATGACACTCGACACAGAAACCTTGAATGTGACAATGGATGAAGCGGATGATCTAATGTGGGATCTAGAGTCTTTCATGCGGACTAAGATAATAGTGATACAGGAGAGGTTACACGAGGACGATTATTAGCCATTAGTCATTAGTCGTGGTTCCAACTTCACGGCAATTGGTCGTTCCCATTATGCTCCGTTCCTGTGCCAGTGAACATCACACAAAATGCTCCTCACTGCCCCATGTGAAAAGTGGAACAGACAGGAGTCTGAATAAACCAACAGCCCGCACAGGTACACTGTGCATAATGCCGCCGCCAGAATGCCAACACAAAATCCTCCACAAAAAATACAGTTCATCGTCGATGGAAGCGGCAATCACTAGAAAACCAGCAGTCACACATTACTGCATAAGGCAAACCAATCCGTTTTGCAAGAAAGCCGGCCGCCATTTTTCCGAACATGCAGTTCCCGCTACAAACAACCGCGGACAGATGTAAAAGCATTTCACAGGAAATTCACAGCTCACAATGTCGCGCCACGCATTCAACTCTGTAGCAGGACGACGAAACCATACACTTCCAGTCCAACATGAGGAAAATGCGAATGCAAACGGTAACCACAAGCATAAATACCCTAGTGGCCTTAACCGTTTAAATGCCTATCCTTTATGTTGGGGACCGGAAGTCCATAATAACGATGCTAATAAGGTCAACCCTGATTTTAATACTATAAAAATATAATTTCTTCTCAACTGAAAACTTAACCCTGACCAGTTCGTGGCAAGTCAGTGTACTAATTACTACCACAGTTAACACAAACGAACATATCATTGAATATATCCAAGTGACCAAATAGGACAGAAAGACAGTACTGAGTTGACCTCGTGTGGCTGAGTGATGGTATAACTAGCATGGTCACATCTGTTGCATCTATGCAATTATTAGTCTGGTTGAAAACACAAACGTTTTCCTTGTGGAGTGTAATGTAGTTTTCGACACATATTTGCGGTACCGCTCCGCAATATAGGGCCAGGTTCTGGGACATAGATTGAGTCGGGTTACAGGTTAAGAATAGGGTTTGAGTTAGGGTTACAGTAGTATATATATATATATATATATATATATATATATATATATATATATATATATATATATATATATATATATATATATATATATACAACCGTGTATATATATACACAGTAAAAAAATAAAACAAAATAAAAAGTTACTGTTACCGAAGTGTTTTGAAAGCGGCGAGGTATTATTGCCAAACCCTTGGCGGTGTATAGTTGGAAAATATCCGCAATGTTTAGTGTGTTAACATCGAATCTTTGGTTGTCGGATTCCATGACAGTATTTGAATAGTAAAACATGTTCTTCTGTTTCTTAAATGTTGTATCTGCATAATTGATGACCGGTATGTAGTTGGATTGTGTGTGTGTGTGTGTGTGTGTGTGTGTGTGTGTGTGTGTGTGTGTGTAAGGGGGTGGGGATGGTGTATAAAATAGATAAGAATGGTCAAGGTAGATTACCGATAGATGGAGCGGGATTAGATGGCATGGTGCTATTTGCATAATATATGACCGGTAAGTAGTTGGTTGGTGTGTGACCTACAAATCGATTAGGTTGGTCAAGGTAGATGTCCTGTAAGTAGTTGGGTGGACGGGGTTTATCTGGGTGGTGTCGTTCATGTCCAATGTTGGGGTGTGAGTGCAGCGTTGGTGTCTTCTGTCGTCTTGGTCAGTGGTGTCATGAGTAATGACGTGATTGATCTATTCCCGCGTTTATTGACTTTGGGTGTGTTAACAGTTGGCTTGAAAAAGGGCAATGTATTCACGACATGGTGAAATTAAAAATGTCTGCGTCTAGTGCGACTTCGTAGCCGCTAGACCAGTCGGAGACGTTATGGTCCTCTTGTTACAATTGTTTGGTGGGCGTTTCGTGTGTCTATCCGTGGTTTTCTTTGCACTTTTTCTCAGAAACCCCATAGCCACTGTCACTAGAAGTTGTTCAGCCTATCTATTCATTGTCCACGTTTCACATCCATACAAGAGTACAGGTTTTATGTATTACTTGAACATTCTTTTTCTGGTTGTAATTGACATCTTTATATTAGTCAGTATGTTGTCCAGAGTGCAAAAGGCTACCTTTGCCATAGCGATTCTTGTTCTAATCTCTTCAATGCACCTCCCATCAGATGTTATGACTGCTCCGATATAGTTGTACCGAGTCACTTATCTAAGCATGTTCTAATTTACATTGTGGTATTTCTTTCTTCCTAGTGACGACCATAATGTGTCATCTTCTTTCAATATAATTATTACGCTATCTGTCTGAAAAGTAGTAGTAGAAGACGTATTAGTAATAGTGATGGTAGTGGTGGTATTAGTAGAAGTAGTAATAGTGGTAGTGATTGTATTAGTAGAAGTAATAGAAGTAATAGTAATATTGGTAGTAGTGGTGGTGCTGGTATTAGTAGAATGAACCTCAATGCCGTGGTTAAAGGAGAACATTTAAGAGCGAGCGGGGGTCAGTTTCGGGTCATAATTGGTAATAATAAAATTGAAGTTCATTTCTACCGATAGACTTTTAACCGAACATTCCTAGACACATCAACACATAGATTAGCAGCCGTGTCTTGTAGGAATGGTGGACTGGAATACGAGACATATATTTAACTTTTTAGGTGTACTATCACCAAGACTGATATCACCAAGAAAAGCTGAGTATTTATCCCCGTTTCAAAATACCGTTAGCATTGCTGTGCAACGATTAAGTATAAACATAACGTTGCGCACGATAAAAGATAGAAGAAAATAATAACACACACACACACGCGCGCGCGTGCACACACACACACACACACACACAGACACAGAGAGAAATCCTACATTATGTTCTGTTAATATATAATCAACATGATCTCGGCCATTATTAGATGAGTTTGCCAGTCCCCCTCTTCGTCTCTTTTCTTTCTCAGATAATTCCCAGAAAATTCTGAAAATTGCTGATTATCTATTTTTATGTGGCTGGGTGGACTGGAGAGCTCTTGTGGGAGGAGTAAATAATCCAGCATCCTCTGGGTATTGACCCAAGACCACAGTCTTGACAGGCAAGAGAACAACCACATTTCCGCCGCAGCTCCACACACACAACACACATATGTACACATCATCATCATCATCATCATCATCATCATCATCATCATCATCATCATCATCATCATCATGCAGCAAGTCATGTGTATAACGACGTTGTAACGGCGGTCCGCTGAAGAGTTTCCAGATCCCTTGTCAGACCTTCTGCCTCATGTACCCTCATGGCCAAGATGTCTGCCATGTCCTGTGTCTGCTTACGTGCTGGTCGACTCCCGTCCCCTCTTCTAGAGCCATGCTGCCATCACTGTCCTTACACAACCACGTGACCTTTAACATGGCCCAAGTGTTTGAGCTTCCGAGACATCATACTATTAATGCGACGGTTTTCATCGATGTGCCGATCTTGTAGAACAGTGGTTCACAACCTTTGTTGGCCCTTGCACCCCTTCACTATATGTTCAGAACGTCATTCTCCCCCCCCCCCTTTTTCGTATTTCCTCCCTTTAAATCCCCCCCCCCCCGCCCCTACACAGTATAGGTAAAAATGGAAGCAAAATTAAATAACACATACTAGAACAAGTATAGACGTCTACATAAAACGTGATTTGCGGGTTTATTTAAGTTATAAAACGAATATCAGAAGGGCTAGAAGTACAGAACTGTAAAGTATGGAGGGAAAAACAATATTAAGTAATCGGTTCTTGTATTGTCGCGATCTTGAAATAATCTTAATCTTCCCCCTCTCCCACTCATCTTGGAAACCCTAAAATTCCCCGGGGGGGGGGGGAGGAATTCCCCACCGGTTGAGAACCACTGTTGTAGAATATAAGAAATGTTCTTCTTCTTGGTCCTGGATAGTCAAAGAATATATCTAGAACGTTTAAAGCTCAAAAGCCCCAATTGTCTTCGTTAGTAATTGCGACATGCTTGCTGACGCACTCATTATATTGTCCATGAAGTATGCATATTCTCAAAATATTTTACTTTAGTTTGTTTGCAGGTGTTGTACCATATGTTCTTAATTTGATTTAACATCTATATTGCTGTGGGCATGATTTCCTTTGAACAGTCCCTAAAACAATGTTTTGCTGAAGTGAGTTTGAATAACGAATAAAAAAACAATATGCCAGGCAATACATCGTGCAAGCTATTGTTTGTGTCTTCGTTATTCGAATTCCCCATTGTTGTTGATTATGTAAGTAAAGTAAGTAGAGGGCCCTCTTACAACATTAAGGCGATTTGGGCAGACAAGTGCTAGACATATTTTATAGATCATTTGGCACTCCTTGAGTGATGTTGTCAATATCAGGTCGGGTGCCTTTACTTCCAGGAACATTTCTTGGTAATCATTTTAGGCTGGGTCAACGTGGCATGCCACGTCAGATTTGAAAATTCGAACGGATCCATCTCATAACCAGGGGCTGCCAGGCTGTCTGAACACTACGCTACGCGGCTCCGTTGTTGATTATAGAGTCAAGATATTTCTTTGGCTTCCTGCGTAGTGTTCTTGTTTGGCCACCCCTCTTTTAATTTGCTGTTCTCGCAGTCTGGCCATGGGTGTAGATTCTCAGTTATCACTTGGTTCACGCAAAAGTCTTACTTCTCGTAGAGCATTCAGAATGTCAGCCTGGTACACGGCGCTTCCGCCCTCCACCGTAGCCTCACCTGCGAGCTTGTCAGCCCGCTCACTTCCTTATACTCCCGCATGCCCTGGCACGAAAATGAAACTAATCTTTGCCAGCCGAGACCGCTCCAGAGGCAGCAACCATTCTCTTCGGATCGACCCCTCCTCTATCCTCTTGATCATGTTCATTGAGTCGCTAAGGAAACATGCCCTAGTGAATGTCTGTGTCTCGAGCCATGTTATTGCTTTACTTACTGCCATGACTTCCATAGTCAGACTACTTGTGGTTTCAGTGAAAGCCCCAGAGACCTCCTTCACAATTATCCCTCCGGCCCGAGCAGTAAAGGCCCATGAGCTACTCACCTGTCGGACGACCGACCCATCTTTGTAGATTGCAGCATCACCGTCTAGCGAATTCTCGAAAATCAACGCTTATACTCCGGCCTCCACAGCAGCCGGATTTTCTTGTCTGCATTTTCTATCTAGTTGGATGCAAACTGAAAAGGATGTTCAGAAATCTGTTGGCACTTGTACCCACTCCTCGCCAGGTTCTAAGTCCTCAAGTGAACACACCTGTTGAAGAATGTCTTCGGTTTGACCCATCCACGACCGTCCTCTTTTTAACCTGCTGCCCTTCACCTTCCTAATTTCACTATGCAGTGGATGTTGTGTGTTTGCGTTAACTCTGAGGAAGGCGCGTGCTCTGCAAACTTGTATTCTCTCTTCAATGGTTGGAAAATCAAGAAGAGCGCATCGCCCTGCATGCTGTATCTCTTGTACACCCAAGAATAATGCGCATAGCTTCATTCTGTATCCTTTCCATCCTTTCTATCTGCTTACGGCTGAGAGTCAGGATTACCTTTGCATACTCCAAAACTGACATGACCAGCCCCTCGTACAGAAGACATAGATGGCGCTGCTCACAGTTTGCTGCCGCCATCACCCGCATCGCAGCCAAACCCCGCTTGGCCTTTGTTATCACCTGGTCTATGTGCTCATTATAAGCAAGGCTTCGATCAAACCGTATCCCCAGGTAATTTATTGCCTGCGTTCTTTCCACCGTCTCTGAACACAGCTTTACAGTTGGTGTTGGAGTGTGGACAATATGATTAATCAACAAGAACCAAGTCACTGTTACCTTTGTTGGGTTGACCATTGCCCCAGCTTCATAACACCAAGTACTTATGCGATTGAGTTCGGTTTGTAGTTCCACAGCAACCTGCTCTCTATCCTTACCCTGACGATACACTAAGACATCATCGGCATATGACAATGTCCTGCCAGGTCCAGTGATCTGCTCACTGGTGATTCTCACTGTGTAGGCGTTGAACAGTACCGGAGATAATGGTGATCCCTGTGGACTAATAGTCGCAGGATAAATAGCTTTAAATGACCGATGGCATACATAAGAATAGCAGCAACAATAACACTCTTGGGGACTGACATCTTCCCTGCTCCAGCGTATGGATTCTTCTTCTTCTGTTGCGTTTGTCCGGAATGTTTGTTTTAGACGTTATTTCATTGTGCTGTTTATAGCAGAGTTGCTGTATTTGCACCTTTGGGCCGACACATCCGACTTCTTCAGGCATTTGTTGACCAGGTTACTTTCCCGATATATGGATTAGATCATGGACCTTTTCACAAATGTTACAAGGAAATAAAACGAAAGTTCTCGAGCCAAAGTGGTACAGACGAATCCTACCAGACTCAAAGATAATTAGCCCATGTTTGGGGACATTCATTCATCATATGTCATGCCGATATGCGTGGGTTGTCATGATTCGCTATCTCACTCGATCACCAGAGTCGTGGATCAGCACGGTGATTTTGTCTCGACCATACCACGTGGCCAAATCCTCCAAGTATTTATTTCTCTGCTTTCCCCTTGTTCTCTTCACCATTGATCTTGCCAGTTGTCTTCAAGTTCTCCAATTGATTGCTTCTCATAATGTGACCAAAAATGTTGACTGCCTACCTCTAATTTCTCTAATCAGTTTACGATTTTCATTTTTTTCTTGTAGGACTTGGTCATTGGTTTTTCTGTCTGTCTATTGTGTTCTTTGAATTTTTCTAAGAAACCACATTTTCAAAGCCATAAGATGTTTTTCAGCTTGTTTGCTCATTGTCCACGCTTCACATCCAGTCACTTCTCCAGTCAAGGTTTTCAGCGGTGCACTTCTTTTGATCATTGGACCACAGGCTTTCTTTATCCCTTCATACATGCTACTGATGTTTCCCTTATCACTTGCGATTTGAATGGACTCACATAACTTGATCCAATAGTCATTTGCACACTGCCTGGCAGCCTTTTGTACATCCTTCCTAGCTTGCCTTAGCTCACTCAGAGTGTTACGCGTTGGTCTTTCCTTGTTTCTTAAGAGAGCTATCTTCTTTTTATCAATCAAGGGCTGCAGTTTCTGGCTGTTTGCCGCAAACCAGTCCTGCCTCTTATGATCCACAGTGCCGTAAACCCCTACCGCTGTTTTATAAATAGTTTCCTTAAGTTTACTCGATTTATCATTTACTATACAATTTTCTGATGTATCATTGAAAGCGTCTTCAAGTTGCTGTTGAAATTCAAAGCACTTTCCAGGATCGTGAGTGTTAATAATATTAATCCTGGGGTTATATTTGTGTTTAGCTGTGTAGATTATCTTTGGTCTCAGTCTAACCCTTGCAAGAACCAAAGAATGATCTGTATCAGTCAGCACTGTGGTAACTTCGAGTTAATGATGTATGGTTCAGATGTTGTCTCCGTGTGATAATGAAGTCCAGCTGATGCCAATGGCCGGATCTTGGATGTTTCCATGTGACCGTATGCAGCTCTTTTGTTTTAAAAAAGGAGTTTGTAATACATAGGTCATTTCTAGTGCAATGCTCCAGCAGCCTTTGCCCATTATCATTCATGCGACCGATGTTGTATTTTCCAAGGCACACTGGCCATGAACTCGAGTCCTTGCCCACACGAGCATTGAAATCACCGAGCATATAAATGTAGTCGGATTTTGGAACTGCCTTGATCACAGAGTCTAGCTGCTCATAGAACGTATCCTTCACATCATCAGAGGAAGCAGGTGTCGGTGCATATGCAGTGATAATGGTGGCAAATCCACAAGAAGTTGCCAAGCGCAGGGATAATAATCTTTCATTACCTCCAGCTGGGATATCAATCATTCCCAGTAGCGAATTCTTCACTGCAAAGCCCACGCCAAGTTGCCTTTTTTCTGCCTGCCCTCTTCCCTTCCAAAAAAAGGTGTAATTGTTTTCCCTGAGTGACCCTTCTTCGGCGAGGCGAGTCTCCTGCAGGCCAGCAATATCAATGTTAAGACGGCTGAGTTCAGCATCAATCACAGCCGTTTTTCTCACATCGTCAATATTTGTCAAGTCAGTGGAAAATCCTGGACACATGGTTCTTACGTTCCAGGTTGCAAGCCGCAGCTTGAGGTTTCTATTTTTCTTTTTATTAGTACCTGGTGCATTGGTTTTACAGCCTGCGATTCAGATTTTGTCCTAGCCCCAAGCACCCTTTGAAGCAGGCAGGCTGTGGCGGATCAGCACCCAATTGGCCGGGGGCTGCCCAGCTTGAGGCGGGCGGTAGCTGATCAGTGACACCTGTAGGTGTCTCCCACCGTCAGAGGCAACGCGTGGCGCCCCATGTCTACGCCAACTGACAAGGACTTATAACCCGTAACAGTTGCCTCACGCTTTGATTCCGAGACCAGTTAAGACCAGGGATGGAGTTATTGCCTCTCCATAGCACAAAGCCTGGGCTAAAATAAAGAAATCATGTTTTGCCCATGCAGCATGATCCCTCTCTCGGCCTGCCTAATTTACTCCAGAGGAAAGGTAACACCCCTACATCTGGAACAAGACAAGCTGCAGAAGCTGCCGGATCAGCAAAGCAATGCTTTAACTGTCCGCCTGTCGGAGCTTCGATCCTAGACCAGCTCCAACCAAGGCTTAGTGCCTTGTCTGCCCTGCCATGACTATTTTGTCTTTGGGTTGCATTTCCTCGCACCAGGATAAGGCTTGTACCCTCCCAATTGCGCTATTCCGCCCGAAGCCGTTGGCACAATGTGGGGTGTCGGGTTTGGTAAGCGCCGCCCAACATTCGGCGCTGACAGAAAGCAGGTAGTACCGTCTACTGTCATACGGTAGCTCAGTCATATCTGACTAAGACCTGACACCAATAAACAATCTGACCATACATGTAAAATCTGATATTTTTCTATTATGATGTTTCCATCTTTTGTTGTTAGGAGCCTGTTGGTGTACGTGTTCTTGTATTAGTAGATACAAATATTTTGAATTCTTGTGTGCATTAATTTGGTATTTTTACTGTTGTATAGTTTTTAAATTTTTATGCAATTTTTCATGAGCCATGCTTCTTTTGCCTCCTTATATAATGTTCTGACTTTTATGTGAATCTCTTCATATTTGTAAAAATAATTTTATTTATCTTCTTGCTTCCATTAGTTGCCAAAATTTCTTCAGTCATCCATTTCTTACGACCCACTTTCTTTAATTTTTGAATTGTTGTTTCTGCAGGAAATTGATTGAATTCTTCAACATTTCCCATTGATCATCAACATCTTGAAATAGGATCTCTAGATCATACAATATATCAAATCTGTTCTTTACTTCTATGTTAATGTTGTCTTTTTTTTTCCTTGTCACTTTTTCAATATACACAGATCATATTTAATGTTTCCTAGTGTATACTTGACTTTCTTTAATTTTAACTTCAATGTCCCTGTAATTAATCTGTGATCACTCAAGTAGTCTCCATTGGGAACTGCATTTGCGATTGTTAAAGCATTTCGAAACCTTCTGCTAATCAGATGTAATCAATCTGGTTTCTAATCCTGCTATCAGGACTCCTCCATGTCCATAATCTTCTAGAATGTTGTTTATACCAGGTCTTTCCGACAATAATTTCCTGCTCTTTTGTCCATTTTACAAGTCTGTAATCGCTTTCATTGCGTTCTCTCAAACATGTTTGCCTACTGTGCATCCATCGCCTTGATTTCCTACTCTTCCGTTGAAGTCACCCATTAAGATAGTTATTTCTGATTTTATTACATTTCTTCAAAACATCCTCTGTGTCATTATAATATTCTGAACTGCGTGCTCTGTTTTCTAAACCACGTTTTCACTTCACATTCAACTTCGGCGTCATTCGCGAAATGTCTCCCGCCGAGGTGGGGTTCCTGTTAATGCTGACATATGTTTGTCCCGTAAAGCGGTGCATAGCTGGGTAGAAAAAGTTACGAGGGCCAGTCAATAAGTAAGTCACACAATTCTGTGAGGGAATCAACATTGGGGGACGATACATCAATAACATTAGATATGCAGTTGATACAGTCTTGATTGCAGACAATGAACCTGCAAAATTTAGTAGATGCGGTTATTGCACACATTGAACAACTAGGGTTAGAACTGAATATTAAGACGACACAGATTATGGTCGTCACTGGGAAGAAGGAAATACCACAATGTGATATACGAGTATATGGGCATATTCTTAAGCAAGTGAATCGATACAGTTATCTCGGCACAGTCTTAACATCTGATGGGAGATGCCTTGAAGAGATTAGAACAAGAATTGCCATTGCGAAGGTAGCCTTTTGTAAGATGAAAAACATACTGACCAATAAAAAGATATCAATTGAAACGAGAAAAAGAGTGTTGGAGTGCTACATAGAACCTATACTTTTGTATGGATGTGAAGCGTGGACAATAAGCAGTCAAGCTGAAAAACAGCAGACGGCTGTGGAAATATGGTTTCTGAGGAAAATGCAAAGAATACCATGGACAGACAGAAAAACCAATGAACAAGTCCTTCAAGAAAGAAATGAAGATTGTAAACTGATTAGAGACATTAGACGTAGACAGTCAAAGTTTTTTGGGCATGTTATGAGAAGAAATGAATTGGAGAACTTGGTGACGACTGGCAAGATCGAAGGGAAGAGACCAAGGGGAAGACCGAGAAGTAAATACCTGGATGGCTTGGCCACGTGGCATGGTCGAGATAGGAACACAGAGCTGATCAATGACTCTGGTGATCGAGTGAGATGGCAGAACATGACCGCCCACGTTTACCGGCATGGCACATGATGGATGAATGGAACTAAGTTTTAAAGCTGTTTTCTCCCCATGACGTGCCAACAAATTTTCAGAAGTAGATTACTAATGCGAGAAAACTTTATTCGTATTCTTATTGGAAGGAAGATCTGTTCATGTCCAAACTACCGTGCCATGCAAAGACTACTATAACATAAGCAGTAGTGGCGATGATGATGGTTGTGAGAAAGATTAGAATGAACCTGAACCAGCTACGAACCGCCACGTTTAGTCCACTTAAATGTCATCTACATTATTCACACACTGAATAAGAAAACAAACACACATAAAATTACTTTACCTGGCGCTATTGTTGTTCCTGTAGTTATTGTTGTCCTGACATTTTCACATTCACCTGAGTCTGTCACTATCATTCCAGGCTTCGGGCAACAGACTGTGTTGCTTTCACTAGAGCAGGGTTTCCCTTCATGCTTGTTGCTCACTGAACAATTTGCACATTTGTCACATTCTCCAGGTATCTCATGACTCAATGGTTCTTTCCAGTAATAACTTGTTTCACATTCTAGCACAGCATCATGCGTTTTGTTGCATGGTACTTTAAGTTTCCGATGTAACAGATAATCAGGTCTCTGGCATACTCTGCAATTAGTATCTCTATGGGTCTGAATGGAATTGAAATAACCTTCTTCGCAAGGCAAACATTTTTCTGCAGACAAATATTCTCCCGCTCTACAAAATATTTCACATACGTCACCAACGAATTTATAATTCTCCCCCGGACAACACACAGAATCAGTGAAATTTTGACACTGACGACCTGTATGATTGCAGGATTGACATCTGACACAGATTTCATTTTCAGTGATCCGGTAGTAGCCAGGGATACAGACAATGATGGTGTTGTGAGTCTTGTTACATTTTGTGTGAACTAATTCCAGTTTTGGATCTTTAATTTGTGAACAGTCGTAACACTGACTATTCTTGTGACCATTCTCTGGCATAAAGTTTTTCCCTTCAGTACAGTCCAGACAGGCAAGATCACGTGACCAGTGCTTGTATTCACCCGGGCCACAGGTGTCTGCAGGTATTGGTGTACCTGTGCAGGATCTTGCAATAACATAAATTAACATTAACCAGAGGCACATTGCTCTAGTTTAGAATTCTAAAGCAGGTTATTTTGTTCTTTGAAAACAGAACGACCGGAACAGTTACTTCAGCTGGTATGTGTCGTTCTTTTGCAGAGCAGCATAGTCATATTTTGTGTTTATTTGCAATAAATAAAATCACAGACTGCTGGGGTCAATTCTGAGAGATCATTCATTAGGTAGGCAAAGAACAATGTCGTAGTACGAGAATCAGGGCACATATATGAGCTGCCTATCGCTGTCGTTATAGTCCAGGCAGCATCAAGACCATGGAACCATGGTGTAGTTTGGTCAATAGTAAGTCCACGCAGATTATTACACATTCTCCTAGTAAAATGTCTTCTATTGTGACTTGTTTCATTCCCCGTAGTCACAGCTGTGATTTAGCCAGGTCTACAATTTATGGGAAAGATAATTCACAAAATTATGAAACCAGTTGTGTGTGTGTGTGTGTGTGCGCGCGCGCGCACACACACACACACACACACACAAGTAAAATAAATACGTATTTACACACAAATCAATACTGTTTTTTTTTTTATTGAGAAAAGGAGAGCTAATGCAGTTAAATAAAATGTTTGCTTATCCTTTACAGGACATTGCTGTCAACATCAGCATCTTTCAGCTGATTGTTGATTTCTTGGCAACATTACGCTCAGTAGTTTTCCTTTGCTTTCTGAGCGGCCGGCTCACATACCCCGTAAGTTACTGACGCGATTCGAACCACTGCTGATTATCACCGTCGTCACGTTACTCAGGAGAGTGTACGAGATTACGGAGAAAAGTCGCTAACCTCTAGGCCAGGAAGCCGGCCTAATGCAGTTAGAACACTGTTTCTACCTTATATTTATCATACGTTTGGAAATTATATTTTGTAGTTGGTATAACCGACAACCACAGCCTAACGGAGGTCGGGTCGGCTGAGAGGTTTAACGAGCTCTAAATTTCTCTTATGATCTCGGGCAAAGTGGGTTTGTTCCACACACGAGTCAGCTCGGACTTCATTGTTGACTTCTCGTTCTTGACTTGGCGACATAAATTACACGTACCTCAGAAGTCAGAAAGGGTTCGCTTTACGGCGAGGAACAATGGTAATATGGAAAGCCAACTCTCACGCTAAATCAGACCAGAGCACTCAATAATATTTGCAAGTACTAGTAGTAGAAAGAACGAAAAAAAAATAAAACCCAACCGCAACCTATGCAGCTATAAACTGTTGCTAGCAACCAACATACATTCATATACATATAGAAATAAACACCTAAACACAGATGGACTAACACATACACACCTCAATGAATATCCATTCTGAAACGATAAACCTACACACAGACACTGCCTTGCTGTGCAACAAACGTGGTTAAAGAACCAGCACATGTGTTTGGAGTGGAGCACGCCTTCCTGGAAAATACACGCGTCGTGTACGCAGTAACATTGACTCACACACAAGGGAGATAATTGTCAATTTTGCCGATTCACCTTACTTTGATTTAGGTACATAATTTAAATATACAGCCATAACCAATATTTGTACGATTTATTGCCTGGCATATTTCGTTGCATCTCGTCAGGTGCAAAATGCAGAGTTATACAGGGTAATTGTAAAGTCTCACTACACTTTGTATGCAGAACAGCTGTTTGTTGGAAAGTATATTTTCCGTCTTGCAGACGGAAAACATTCTCTCCAACAAACAGCTGTTGTACATCCACAGTGTAGTGAGACTTTACAAACACTGGCTATATCATATAAAATGAATGAACAAATAATACTTTAGCTGAAGCAATTAAAACACACAGTCACATATATTGTTTTGAATTGGATAAATAACGCTAAACAGAACCCATTCATATTTTATACTTATTTACCGTAAATAAGTATAAAATATAAATTGGTTTTGTTTAGCGTTATTAATTTACCTGCCAATAAGCCTTCAGTTAGTCAGTCAGTCTCTGCGGTTCCAACTTTACAGCAAAGGGTCGCCCCATTATGCTCCATTCCTGTGCCAGTGAATATCCCACAAATTGCTCCTCACTGCCCCATGTGACAAGTGAAACAGACAGGAGTCTCAGCAGTCCAATAGCCCACACAGGTATACTGCGCATAATGCCGCCGCCAGAATGCCAACACAAAAGTCCTCCACGAAAACCACAGTTCATCGTCGATGGAATCGGCAGTCACCAGAAAGACCTCATTAACCCGGGGTTTCCCACATGGCTCTGTCTCTATCCACAGGGTGACCCGCCGAAAGCGTCGCATTAAGCACGAACTCCGTAGCTCCAGCGCCAACTCCCAGGAGTCTCCTGAAAAAAAAGCACTCGTGAATCCATCCATCCATCATGTGCCATGCCAGTAAGCGTGGGCGGTCATGTTCTGCCATCTCACTCGATCACCAGAGTCGTGGATCAGTTCCGTGTTTCTGTCTCGACCATGCCACAAGGCCAAGCCATCCAGGTACTTGCTTCTAGGTCTTCCCCTTGGTCTTTTCCCCCCGATCTTACCAGTTGTCACCAAATTCTCCAATCCATTTCTTCTCACATCATGCCCAAACAATTTTGACTGTCTACGTCTAATTTCTCTAATCAATTTACGATCTTCATTTGTTTCTTGAAGGACTTGTTCATTGGTCTTTCTGGCTGTCCATGGTATTCTTTGCATTTTCCTCAGAAACCACATCTCTACAGCCATCAGATGTTTTTCAGCCTGACTGCTCATTGTCCACGCTTCACATCCATATAAAAGTACAGGTTCAATGTAGCATCTCAACACTCTTTTTCTCGTTTCAATTGACATCTTTTTATTGGTCAATATGTTTTTCATCTTGCTAAAGGCTACTTTTGCCATGGCGATTCTTGTTCTAATCTCTTCAACAACTCGTGAATAGAAAAGGCAAATCAGTCAATTCAGCAACAGCCGGTAGCCATTGTACTGAACATGCAGGTCACTGTACAAACAAAAGCAGACATGTAGAAGCATTCCACGTGAATATCACAGCTCACAGAGTCGCGCCACGCACTCACTCAGTAGCAGGGCAACGGAACCATTTTTACTGCACACATTTTACAGCCACACATTACTGCATAAAGCAACCCAGTTAGTTCAGCGGCTGACCGGCAGTCTTTTTTCCGAACATGCAGTTCATGCTACAAACAACCGCGGACAGATGTAAAAGCACTCCACACCAATTTCACAGCTCACAGTGTTGCCCCACGCACTCAACTCAGTAGCAGGGCAACGGAACCATACACCACCAGTCCAACATGAGGAAAATGCGTAAGCAAACCGTAGTCACAAGCATGAACACTCTAGAGGCCTTAACAGCTAAATCTCCTATCCTCCATTTGGGGATTGGAAGCCTAGCAATCTCTGTGGCGAAGGGGTTGCGAACGCAATTCGTAATCCAGCATACCGCGTTCGAAACACAGCTACGGGTGATTTGGCAGCAGACTACCTTGCGTTTGTTTGACTACAATGGTATGAGTGCAGTCGTTCAGAAAACTTTGGCGAACTACTGAAAGTAAACTTGCTAAGAAATCACAAACAGCCATAAAATTGCTACGATTGACTGCGACGCCATGTAAAGGATGTGCAACCAACTTAACCAGCCAACCAGGGAGCCGCGGTAGCGTAGTGGTTAGACGCTAGCCTACCGGCTTGATGGTCTTGGATTCGAGCCGAATAGGGGCGGATTCAAATATTTGTAATGGAGTTGGGCTCCTAGGTCGACCCAGCCTAAAATAGGTACCAGGAAATGGTCGGGGAAGTTAAGGCGGCCGGTGTGATACTGACCATATCAACCAACGTGTACCGCCTGATCTGTTAAAATGTGGATCTAGCACCGTGTGCCTATGGCGTGGTAACGGGTTCTTTACTTTACTAGCCATCAATCAACCTGTCGCCGTCTGTATATGAAAGGTAGCGGGGGCATTCTACAATTCCGACATAACGGGACTCCAAGTTTGACAATTCCCCGATATACCAGGGCGATGGTTCGACATCAGCTGCAGGCGATTTAGGAGCAGATCGCTTTTCGGTGATTTTCACAAGGTTATGAGCGAGGGAGGGACACAGAGAAAGTCAGAATCCCTTTCTGAATTTGGGCAAAACAAACATAATGTTCATAGACAAAAAAGCACATTCCAACCCAAGATGACAATTAACAACACAGAGACTGAAAACATCACAAACTGTTACTATCTCAGCTCCATAGTAAACAACAACGGGCGGGTATGGAACGGGGGGTTGGGTGGGGGGGGGGGGGGTGCGAAAAAAAAATGAGACGCAGGCTGGCTATAGCATTGAAGAGATGATACAGTATTATAAGCCCATGGCACAACACCAGCAAACACGTTAAAGTAACGTTTTTGAGGTCATGCACCTTTCCTGTGGCAATATATGGAGCCAATCATGGACTATTTTACTATCACTAAAGAAAGCAATTTGGACTTTTGAGATCAAAGGCTGCAGAACAGTTTTTTTTAGAATATTGTGGACCTGAAGAAGGAAAATACCGAGATTCTACCAGATCTGGACATGGAAGAAAACTTGCTCATTGACAGTATCATGCCTGGGAAATTGAAATACTTTGACCAAATTAAACATAACAGTGGCCTGGATAGAGCAGTGATTGAATCCATGGTTCCTGGTAGAAGAAGCAGAAGTGGATCAGCACGAAGGTGTTCACAGGACATTGCAGGCATCCTTGGCATGAGGGTGTACGAGACCGGAGAAATGTCAAACGATTCAGAGGCTTCTCGACGCGCCTTGAATATAGCGGTGTTTTGCAAAGGGCGTGCTTCATGATGATGATGGTGGACGTCGGTCGTTTAGAAAGCAATGGCGAAATACTGAACGTAAAATTGCCGTGAAAATCTCAACCAGCTAATAAATGCAGGGGCTGATTACGATGTCCTTAAAGTACATTCAATAATGTATAAATACACCCTTTTTTAACATACCTACCAAACAACATAAAAAAGGGGTTAACGGGCAAATTCATCGACTTCAGTCTCCCACTATCTCTTCGCGCGTCGTCCGTCAGTCAACACCTTTATGACTTCAGATGTCCACTAGAGCGATTGTTGTACTTGAGCTTTCCTCTTCACCAGCGTTCTGCACACCTTGTTTCGTAGACGCCCAATGACATCAGACTGTCGTACGCGTGCCGTAGTGAGATGTTTTGGGACCTTGTATTTGCGGGTTTCTTGATCGATGTCGTGCAGAGGAGATGGTGGCTTCTCTGGTGTCCCAGGTCGTCTCACAGAGTGTACCCATACGGGACACTGTCTATTTTTACTATCTACCTAACTACACAAAAAGAGGTTAATAGTCAAATGCATCGACTTCATTGCACCGGGTCCCCCCCCCTTCATATAGCTCAACAGACAGAAAGCAAATATAAAGCAAATAACATCATCTATCAAATAGCACCTATTCTAACACATTAAAACAACAAGTCTGCAAAGAAAAACCTCATATGTCCAAATGCAATATACCAATGCAAAACATAGACAGTCTTAGTAACACACAGACGTAGAATGAAATCATATAAGATGAGCTGCCTAAGAATTGCTGCTGGGTAAACACGAAGCGAAATAGAAATAAATGAGAAACTAAGAAGAAGTGTGGGGATAACATCGATGAATGATTTTTCAGAACACAAAGAATTAAATGGTTCGGACATTTCACTAAAATGGCGGCTAGAGTATTCTATGTGAGAATATCGGTATACAAGGCGAGAGGACAGCCCAAGAAAAGCAGGCTAGATCGAGTAAAAGAGGTGTAGAGGAAATCAAATATATCAGCTCAAGAAACAAGGCAAGCAAGAAACAGAAAACTACATCTACCTCCTCTCTTCGATGCCACACGGAAAAGCAGTAGAGAGGAAGACGCTCAGCCGCCTCAGCCTCTCTCCGCCAGTGTTGCCATCGCCTTTTGATGAAAAAGCATCAAAATCGACCCAAAAAAGCACCAAAAAGACCCAAAAATTCTTGGAAAGCACCAAAACAAAAAAAGCACCAACGGTTTTTATTACAAATGTAACAAGGTAGCACATTATAATTTATTATTATCATTTCATATTACAATGAAGCTTATTCCAGATTCGCCAAATCCCAATCAGAACTATTCTCGAGCCAAAACAGCACTAACTTGCAATACTATTTTTTGGGAAAGCACTAAAACATGCACTGGCGGTATTCATTCAAAATGTTATAAAGTAGCACATTATAATTTATTATTATCACTGAATATTAGAATGAAGTTTATTCCAGATCTGCCAAATCCCAGTCAGACAAACTCCTCTTCAGTTTCTGTAGCTATTTCCTGCTGTGTTTGCTCCTGCGATGATGATGGTGATGATGATGATGATGATGATGATTGAAAGAAACGCGTATATGCCTCCTGTGATCCAATTTTTCGTAGAATATCCTTAGGTATAGTCTGTTTAGTTTTTTCTGCCCCAATATAAAATTCCATATCTCAGTAACCAACTGAGGGAAAATTATGAGATTTAGCATATAACCTTATCATTATGTCCACCCAACAAAAAAAATTTTGTTCTGGAGATTGTACAGCAGATGTCAATGTTTGTTTATATGCGGTATATAATTTACGGCTCAGAGATTAAGCCCATAATTTTAAAAGTATTAGAGCTTCACAAGACACATCCGCGCTTTTAAAAAAATTGTCTCGTGGTTTCCGTTTTGGCACAAACTGCGCGCAGTTAAATTGGATTGTTCAAAGGTGTCTTCAGTGTGGGTTCTTTCATGAAACGTGATTATATAAATAAATATATAAATAAATCTTACCATTAATATAATACTAATAGCTAATATTAGAATGTGTGAATATTGTTCAATGGGATTGAATGTGAAATTGTGTACACTTCAAAGCATCGCTATGATGTTGTACACATATTTTTGTCAAGAAACTGATCGCAGGAAACTGTTTCATACTGTTACAAAACCCGAAAAAAGAACAGTGCATGCATTGGGTTTGAGTAAACCGTCATTTCGTCGATGGGTGCAAGAATCTAGAATGAAACCAACACGCGATAAGCAAACGGTAGGTAGAAAGGCAATTGTAGAAAGCTTTGACAAGGATGTCATCAGGCGAGTTATTATAAAAATGATGGATGCCAAAGAAACAGTGACTGTAAAAAAATGAGGGGTTGGTTGAGAAAGAGGAATAACATAGAGCTATCCAAAACAACTTTTTGGAAAATTATAAGGACATTAGGCTTCACCTTTAAAAAGTACAAGGGAGGTAGAGATATCCTTTGCGAGCAACCGCATTTAGGAGCCATGAGAAGTAGATACCTACGGGAAATAAGGGAAAAGCGCAAAGAAAATTATGACATAATGTATTTGGATGAGACGTGGATCAATGCGCACCACACAAGTGAAAAGGAATGGCAATCAGTGGATGGAAAGATAAAGCGTTATGTGCCCAGTAGTAAAGGACAGCGTTTGGTCATAGCCTATGCTGGTAGTACTCATAATGGCTTACTACAGAATACTGGGCTCTTGTTCGTATCAAAACATACAGACAATAGGGATTATCATAATGAGATGAATGGTAATGTATTTAGAGATTGGCTCAAGAATACAGTACTTCCATCCTTTGATAGACCATCTTGTCTAATCATGGACAATGCATCATATCACAATGTTGTTGCCCAAGAAGACAAAATACCTACGGCATCGAGCACAAAGGAAGCAATAAAGATATGGCTCCGAAGGGAAAATATACCATTGTCAGTGATCCGGGGCTTGTTTCCGGATCCGGTCAGGGATATGCACAATTGACGAGCTCAAACGAGAGCGAAACTCGAGTATAGTGCTTCCATATTGACGTGGATGGGCCTTAGGTTCATACCAGAATAAGACCAGCGTTGCCAGTAGTGGGTTGTGCTCAATATTTAAATATACCATTTCCAGAAACATATTTCAAGCTACAGTTGTTGTCCCTTGTAAAACAGGCGGAAAAAAGCAAGAAATATCAAATCGACAAGTTGATAGAAGAGCATGGCCATAGGTGCTTGAGACTGCCGCCGTATCATTCTCATTTAAACGCTATAGAACCTGTGTGGGCTAAAATGAAAGGACAGGTGGCAGCTTCCAATACTACATTCAAATTGTCTGACGTCAAGATACTAACCCAGTCCGCGCTATTAAATATTGATAAAAGTTACTGGAAAAATGTGAGGACCATGTGTTGAAAGAGGAAGAGGACTATAGGTGAAAGGATGGATTTAATTTTATGCAACCGAGAGCAATCATCAACCTACTATCGTACGACACAGATTAAGGTCTGAGCAGATCGCAGACCTTAATCTACGTGCACACTTACTGGAATATTTTGCTCCAACTATTCAGACGAATTGCAGGCCCTAAACATTACAGCATCAGCATAATGTCAATGGCAACAGTTTGTATTCCATAGTGATGAATTTTCAATTCTGCAAGCACTCAGCGGCGACAAACAACTGATATTGAAAAAAACAAAAAACAAAAACAACACTAAACGCATTGAATACCAACAGAAGAGTAATATTGCGGTGGAAACTGACATATTGTGGCATAACAAGAAACGTGAGAGCAAACACGTTGTCAAATTAGGGGACAACAAACGTGCATACGAATCAATCTATAAACTTCAATTAAAAGAGGACCAACATCTTGGTCGTTAAGAAGAAAGCCCACTACGGAGACACTGACAACTATTTTCATAGTGCAAAACAGGTAATCATGTTCCGTCTCTGAACAGTAAACAGCAGAGTAGACAATCTTTCACAAAGACTCAAAGCGAGCCTGTCACCCATGTGTACGTGTGAACAAACTACACAGACAGCTGAACAGATCCTTAAAAATTGACACATGATGACTAAATTGCGGTATCATTTCTGGTCACTCCATACGCACATTAACGCACAGCTATTTGGAAGCTTTCACGAACTCAATATAAAAAGCAACTCAATATTAACCAGCAGCTGAAGAAACAAGAAGGAAATGAAAAATAAGGTAAGAAATATATTCCTTCTAATTTCCTGTCAATTTACACATTATTTACCCCATGCCTCTGTAAATTATCTGTCTTTACTAATATTACACATTGCACCCCTATCTGGAGTCTCCGTGGTGAAGTGGTCAAGCCGTCTGACTCGGGCTCCAAAGGTTGTATGTTCGATTCCGGGCCGCGTCCTTCATTTCACGAGTGCATTTTTTCTGAGACTCCCGAGGGTCGTCGCTGGAGCTACGGAGTTTGTGCTGTGTGCGACGCTTTCCACGCTGCGGAAAGAGACTGGGCCATATGGGATAAAAACCCGGTGCAATGCAGTCGACCCTGTCGACTTTTAGGCTACTTCTTTTACTGCACCCACTCCCATACGAATCCGGATACGCCTTGTGTCGTCATCTGAATTGGCGGGGCATTCATTACTGTAAAAACAAGTTTGTTACCGAGAAATCACTAGTTTTTCATCAAAACATCAAAGAAATGTCGCCGCTTTCGATGATTTAAGTTGCTTTTGGACCTATCAAAGACATATTCCTTGGGTGGGGGTAAATTTAAGACGGCAGAAAAAATTTCATAACGATGCAACAGACAGTTTTCAAAATAATTGATCGTGAATGACGGCATTCAATTCTGGACATACTATAGTTTATAATCCACTTACTAAACAAGCTGAACAGCGCATAAATGCCTTTGAATATAAATGTTATAGATAAGTTCTAAGAATATCTTGGGTAAAGAACAGAACAAATGCATCCATACTTCAAGAGCTGAATATTGAAGAAGGTTGGCTATTAAAGACGATAAAACAAAGAAAATTGAAATATTTTGGTCACTTGAAACGTCACGAACGTTTGGAGAGAACAATAATGGAGGGGTATATGCCTGGAAAGGTGTCAGGTCGTAGTAAGATTTGACTGAGCTACCGTATAACAGTAGACGGTACTACCTGCTTTCTGTTAGCGCCGAACGTTGGGCGGCGCTTACCAAACCCGACACCCCACATTGTGCCAACGGATTCGGGCGGAAGATTGCAATTGGGAGGGTACAAGCCTTACTCTGGTGTGAGGAAATGCAACCTAAAGACAAAATGTCATGGCAGGGCAGACCAGGCCCTAAGCCTTGGTTGGCGGCTGGTCTAGGATCGAAGCTCCGACAGGTGGACAGTTAGAACATTGCTTTGCTGATCCGGCAGCTTCTGCAGCTTGTCTTGTTCCAGATGTAGAGGTGTTACCTTTCCTCTGGAGTGAACTAGGCAGGCCGAGAGAGGGATCATGCTGCATGGGCAACACATGATCTCTATATTTTAGCCCAGGCTTTGTGCTATGGAGAGGCAATAACTCCATCCCTGGTCTTAACCGGTCTCGGAATCAAAGCGAGAGACAAATGTTACGGGTTATAAGTCCCTGTCAATTGGCGTAGACATGGGGCGCCACGCGTTGCCACTGATCAGCTACCGCCCGCCTCAAGCTGGGCAGCCCCCGGCCAATTGAGCGCTGATCCGCCACAGCCTGCCTGCTTCAATGGGTGCTTGGGGCTAAGACAAAATCTGCATCGCAGGCTGTAAAACCATTGCACTAGGTACTAATAAAAAAAGAAAAATAGAAACCTCAAGCTACGGCTTGCAACCTGGAACATAAGAACCATGTGTCCAGGATTTTCCACTGACTTGACAAATATTGACGATGTGAGAAAAACGGCTGTGATTGATGCCGAACTCAATCGTCTTAACATTGATATTGCTAGCCTGCAGGAGACTCGCCTCGCTGAGGAAGGGTCACTCAGGGAAAACAATTACACCTTGTTTTTGAAAGGGTAGAGGGCAGGCAGAAAAAAAGGCAACACGGTGTGGGCTTTGCAGTGAAGAATTCGCTACTTGGAATGATTGAAATTCCAGCAGGAAGAAATGAAAGACTATTATCCCTGCGCTTGACAACCTCTTGTGGTTTTGCCACCATTATTACTGCATATGCACAGACACTCGATTCCTCTGATGATGTGAAGGATTCGTTCTATGAGGAGTTAGTCTCCGTGATCAAGGCAGTTCTAAAATCTGGCTACATTTATATGCTCGGTGATTTCAATGCTCGTGTGGGCAAGGACTCGAGTTCATGGCCAGTGTGCCTTGGAAAATACAACATCGGCCGCATGAATGAAAATGGGCAAAGGCTGCTGGAGCATTGCACTAGAAATGACCTATGTATTACAAACTCCTTTTTTAAAACAAAAGATCTGCATAAGGTCACATGGAAACATTCAAGATCCTGCCATTGGCACCAGCTGGACTTCATCATCACACGGAGACAACATCTGAACCATATATCATTGACTCGAATTTACCACAGTTCTGACTGTGATACGGATCATTCTTTGGTTGTTGCAAGGGTTAGGAGACCAAAGATAATCTACACAGCTAAACACAAATCTAGCCCCTGAATTAATATTATTAACACTCACGATTCTGAAAAGTGCTTCCAGTTTCAACAGCAACTTGAAGACGCTTTCACTGATACACCATAAAATTGTACAGTAAGTGAAAAGTGGGGTCAACTTAAGGAAACTTTTTATAAAACTGCCGTAGGGGTTTACGGCACTGTGGATCATAAGAGTCAGGACTGGTTTGCGGCAAACAGCCAGACTCTGCATCCCTTGATTGATAAGAAGAAGATAGCTCTCTTAAGAAACAAGGAATGACCAACGCGTAACACTCTGAGTAAGCTAAAGCAAGCTAGGAAGGATGTGCAAACGACTGCCAGGCAGTGTGTAAATGATTATTGGATCAAGTTATGTGAGTCCATTCAAATCGCAAGTGATATGGGAAACATCAGAAGCACGTATGAAGGAATAAAGAAAGCCTGTGGTCCAATGATCAAAAGAGGTGCACAATTGAAAACCTTGACCGGAGAAATCATAACTGATAAGAAACAGCAGACGGACAGAAGGTTCGAGCACTATTTGGAGCTTTACTCAAGTGAGACCAAACTAGCGGATGATGCCCTCATGCCATAGAGGCTCTACAAACTCTTGACCACCTGGACACACTTCCTACCATAACAGAAGTTTAGTGTGTTATAAATGAACTTGCATCTGGCAAGGCTCCAGGTAAGGATGGGATTCCAATAGAGGTTATCAGGAGTGGGCAAGACACACTCACTCTACACATCCACCAGCTAATAGAGCTATGCTGGCGAGAAGGACAAGTCCCACAGGATTTCAAATATTCATTACGATATTCATTGATATGATATTTTCATTGCGACAAATGCAAGAAAAATGCCGTGAACAGAATCAACCACTGTTTATTGCCTTCATCGACCTCACAAAGGCATTTGATTTGGTCAGTAGTGAGGGTCTGTTCAAGGCACTAAATAAGATTGGCTGCCCACCAACTCTTCTGTCCATTGTGGAATCGTTCCTCACAGACATGAAGGGTATAATCAAGTTTGATGGTGCAACTTCTGAAGAGTTTGAAATCAAGAATAGAGTTAAGCAAGGTTGTGTACTAGCTCCCACCTTCTTTGGAATATACTTTTCACTTCTACTGAAATATGCCTTTCGTGATCAGGATGGTGGTATATACATTCACTCACGCTCAGATGGCGGCCTCTACAATGTTCAGAGATTGAAGGCCAAGACCAAAATTAGTAGGGTACTGATCAGAGAGTTGCTTTTTGCAGATGATGCTGCAGTTACGACCCACTCTGAGGAAGAATTACAAGGTCTACTATCTGCGTTCTCTAATGCTTGTTCTGAATTTGGTTTAACAATTAGCAAAAAGAAGACACAGATTATGTCACAAGGTGCACATGGGGTACCATCAATCTTTATTGACGACACCGAACTAGAGATGGTAGACCATTTTACATATCTAGGATCAGTGGTAAATAGCAAATTATCCTTAGTTCAGGAAATCAACATCCGGATTGGTAAGGCAGCAACAACAATGAACAGGTTAAGGAAAAGAATCTGGGAGAACAGGAAGCTTACTGCCAAAACAAAAGTCCTTGTCTATCAAGCCTGTGTCCTTAGTACTCTTCTTTATGGCAGTGAAATCTGGACAACTTACTCACACCAAGAGAAACGTTTAAACAACTTTCATATGCAGTGTCTGCGAAGAATTCTTTGTATTAAGTGGTAAGACAAAATCACAAATACTGAAGTATTGGAAAGATCAGGTTGTGTGACGGTTTATTCCATGCTCAGTCTTCGTAGACTTAGATGGATAGGACATCTTAGGAGGATGGATGATGATAGAATACCAAAGGACATCTTTTTTGGTGAATTACAGATGGGTAAGAGATCTCAGGGTCGGTCTCTACTACAATACAAAGATATGTGTAAGCGGGACATGATTGATACAGGCATTGGTAATGCACATTGGGAGCAAGTCGCTGCTGAACGTGTTGCATTGAGGGCAAACATCATAAATGGAATAAAGACAAAGGAGAAAATTATTGCAGATAAGTCACACACCCAGCGTGTGAGACGTAAGATGGTGCATGATGGTGGAAATGACAACGTGTTCACATGCACCCACTGTGAACGAACATTTACAGCGCGAATTAGCCTTATCAGTCACATTCGCTACCGCCTTAGGTAAAAGTTATTATGCCTTTTAAAGCACAAACTATCGTCTGTCAAGACGACAAGGTTCCAATGTAAATATGCCTGGAAAGAGAGGAAGAGGAAGGCCAAACAGAAGATGGGTGCAGGATGTGGCGGATGATCTGCCGATGATTGTGTCGGACGCGGGATATCTTGCTTATGATCGAGAAGTTTTCCGGGAGGTTGTTATGGGAGTTAGTTTCTGCTACTGAATGAATGAATGAATGAATGAATGAATGAATGAATGAATGAATGAAGTGGTCTGTAAAGTGTCACTAGCCTCTGTGATTGTTTTCCCCATACTTTGCGCTGCAGACGCCCACGGTGGCGTCTAAGCTCTCGCGCATCAATCGTGCATCAATCGTGCATCAATCGTGCATCAGACGCCCACAGGCGTCTAAGCTCTCGTGCATCAATCGTGCATCAGACGCCCACAGGCGTCTAAGCTCTCGTGCATCAATCGTGCATCAGACGCCCACAGGCGTCTAAGCGCGCATCATAGACCAGTTAAAATCCTGCGTAGCTTGCTTGAAATGTTCATTGAATCGGTCTTTTAAACAATTGCCTCAGAGCATCAGAGCATCAGAGATCTATATTTCTACCATTCTTTCTTCGCGCTTCGTCCCTCAGTCAAGACCTTTGTGACTTCGGTGACCACCATAGTGATTGATGCACGAGAGCTTTCCCCTTCACCGGTGTTCTGCACACTGTTTCGTAAACGCACAGTAACACCGGATTGTCGAACAGCGTACTGAGATGTTTTGGGACTGTATTTACAAGTTTCTTGGTCAGTGTTGTGCAGGGGAGATGGTGGTGTCCATGATGTCTCAGGAATGTGCTTATGCTGGAGATGACCAGAGAGAGAGAGAGAGAGAGAGAGAGAGAGAGAGAGAGAGAGAGAGAGAGAGAGAGAGAGAGAGAGAGTGAGTGAGAGAGAGAGAGAGAGAGAGAGAGAGAGAGATCGATCAAGGGTGCTATTCGTGTCGCTTTCTCTGCCGGGGTTGGGTCTGCCATCGTTCAGACGAATCAAATCTGTGTCAGTCAGTGTCTCCTCCAGTGACTAACCTTGTCTGTTGGCGTGGTGTTGCCCATAGTCTTAGGTGGCGGTTATGTCGGCGGACATGATGGTACCAGTGGCTGACTGCTGAAATATACTATTTAAAACTGTCCTCTTCTCTCTATTTGTTGTTACATCTAAGATCCTGAATAATGAGAATGGCTTACTTCCATAGACATTCACTGCTTGAACTTAATTTCATATTTATTCCATGCGTCTGTGTCTGCCACGGAGGCCTTTATCCTTTGCCTGGCCAAGATCCCCTAGCTCGGATGTTCGTTGTTACACAAACTTTGGAAGCCTGAACATGTTAGACCCTGTCTCGTATTTAAACGGGTCTCACGATAACCATCACACCTGAATCATGGATCATTTTTTCCTTGATCAGACCTCTCTATCGTACGCTTCGACAGATCCAGCATAATATGCGTAGAGGATTTCTTGTGAGGTGTTACGATTTTGATTGCTTTTTAGGTGCGCCAGAACGTACCTTGGGTGGTCTTCTGCGATGCTGCAATTTTCTTCTTCCACTCCTTATTGATGCTACTATAGCAGATATCAGCATGGATGCACGGACTTCGGTACTCCTGCGAATATCAAGTTTATATAAGATGTCAACAATGTTAAGTGTATGTAGAATGACGGTTGAAAAACGGGCTCCCCAGTAGTGCCATCAAGCTGGGGAAGGGACCAGACCCATCAGCCAAGTATCTCCCCGACAGCGTCCCTTTTGTCTTCGCTATCGAGATTGTGTTGCCCTCTGTGGCTAATGGGTTAGTGAAACGCAGCTCCAGTTCCCGACACACCGAGTTGAGAATTTGAAATCAACCACGGTTTGGAAGCAGACCGCTTGGCGTTGATTTCGATGGTATGAGGTGTCGGCCGTTCTGAAAGTTATGGCACACTAACACAAATTAGTTGCATATCCTTTACAGCATGTCGCAGTCAACCTCATCAATGTTTTCTGTTCATGGTCTCTTGGCAAGTTTACGTTCAGTAGTTTACCACTGCGTTTTTGAACGACCGGCACCCATATAATTTCTTAAAAAGCCAATGCATGACGGTCTGCTGCGAAATCGCCCGCAGCTGTTTTTCGAACGCGGTATGCGCGATTATGAACTGCATCCGTAACACCTACGCCACGGAGCCGACGGATGGCAAGCTACTGAACGTAAAATTGTCTAGTAAAGCGCTCACAGCCAATGCATGTAATTAGTATTTGAACTCCCGGGATGGTTAACCCGATCAACAAATTCCCGCAGAAGTCGGATGTGTCGGCCTAACGACGCAAGAATGCAGCTTTGCTGTAAACAGGCACAACGCAATCACATCCGGAAAAGAAAAAAAAAAAACTCTCGATGAACGCAGAAGAAGAAGAGGAAGAAGAAGTATTTGAACTCTACGCTGGTTGTTGAAGGTGAGGGTGCAGTGCGTATTTGAATGCCCCGAGTGCTGTGATGTGTGTTCTTGGCTCAACCTATCTCAGCCAATAAATGATGGAGGTGATTGTGTCACCCCACAAAGTACATGCAACTAACTAGCAACTGTTTATCACACAGCAGCGCAATTCGTCGGCACGAAGAATAAGCACAGACCTAAGAGTGGCGACTTCCGTCACAGACTAGAACAGACGGGTCACGTAGCTATCGTAAGCATCAAGTTAATCGCACGCCCTCAATGTCACACTGTGTAAGTGCTCTGTGCGAAATGTGTTAGAATTACGATACTGGTTTTCAGCATGGTAATTATAGCATACACATTTAACAAGCATGAAAAAATCATTACACCAAAGACACCAGGGACACACTGATGCATTGTTACTGAAAGGTTGTCTCAACTGCTCCAGTTGGCGGAATATGGAAGACCCGTAACTACCGCCGACTTGACAAGACTAACTGATTGGCTCACTGTTCAGTGAAACATCTTCTTTAAGTAGAGTAGTTATAGTAGTAGTTTACAAGCCGGTCTCCCTGGCAAAGGTTTTAAGGACGCTGTTTGGAATTCCGCAAACACAGCTGCGCGAGATTCGGCAGCGGATCGCGTCGCGTTGTAAAAACTTGCCAAGACATCAACAGTAATTGACAAATTCTGGTGTTGACTGCAATGTCCTGTAAATAGGGTATGCAAAAAATAAATAAAAAGTAAAAAGTAGTCGCAGTCTCGTTTGCAATTTTATGTTTATGGGGAATAATTTATGCGAATGTCTGGTATATACATTCGCTTAACTTACGCCACTATTCACCTACAGACTTCTATGTCAGTAGGTCAGTAAGGGACCCTCTTACATGTCGTAGGCGCATGGGGCATAGGGTGCCAGACTAATAGTTTTATAGACCAACCGGCACTTGATGGATGATGTCATTAGAAGGTGAAAGACACAACCTCCCCCCCCCCCCCCCCACACACACACACAACAGAAGATGAGCGTTGAATGAGCTGATGTTAACAGCTTAGGAAGCACGCATCTAGTACAGTCCAGCTTACACAAACTTGTCAGAGGCAATCTTGGGGACAGTCGCTGCTGCATTCATAAACTGCAGTCATGCGTCAGCTGCAGGCTTTACCGTTGTGGAGTCTGTATTCAACGTGTGATCAATACTGGCGGCATGTAGGTGAACTTGGTTGTCAGCTCCAACTAAAGTTAGATACTTGTCATTGACAAGCCGTAGACATCAACCCCTGCATTTATTGCCTGTTTATGGTGACTAAGTAATATTTAGGTCAGTAGTTTTACATTATGGTTAGCGGGGTAGGGGTATCCCCTATCAAAGGAGTGTAAGACACCCCCTTCCTCCGTTAGTCTACGGGACACCTGTGGGAAAGGCAGAGTGCCCGTTCAGCCAACCCCCTCCCCCCATCCCGATCAGGGTTACGTGAAGCCATGGAAGCAGATGGTGGATGGAGTGTGAGAGCAGCCGACAGATTGTTGTTGGTTATGGTCTGCACTCTGCAGCGATAGGCAGATGATCTCATCAGTAGAGACAATGGCTGTGGCCACCGACTAGTACAGTCACTGCCCAGAAGGAAAGCAACGACAAACAACCTTCTGCACAACTTGCTAAGAGACCTCAGTGAGACTTTATAAACATTGGCAAAGCTCCATTGTCAGTGAGACTTTATAAACATTAACATAGCTCCACTCTCAGTAACATTTTGGAAACATTTATAGATCTCCATTGTCAGTGAGACTATAAATATTGATAGAGCTCCATTCTCACTGAGACTTTATAAACAATGACATAGCTTCATTCTCAGTGAGACCTTAGAAATATTGACAGAGCTCCATTCTCACTGAGACTAGATACTTTGACAGAGCTCCATTCTCAATGAAACTAGAAACTTTGTCAGAATTCCATTCTCACAGAGACTTCAGAAACATTGACATAGTTCCATAGTCACAGACACGTTAGAAACATTGACAGATCGCTATTCTCACAGCCATTGTCAGAGCTCCATTCCATGGAAAGTAGAGGCGAGAGTAGAAAGTAATGTAACAAGACAGAAAAAAGGTTAAAAAAAAATATTCTCAAAACTCTATATGCATCTGTAACAATGCATGAAGAACAAGTGAAGGTAAAGGGATGAGGTGAGAGTAAGGCAGATGTGGAGCCAGAGAGGTTAATTAAGAAGTCCCAAGCGAATGGTATTGTAGAGCATGCACGAATAGATTAAATCACCAGTAAGAGACAGAAAACGTGATGGTAGATGGGTAGACAAAGGGACACCCAGAAAGGTAATGTCCATAGCAATTTGTAATTGGGATCAAGGGTGAAATAGAGGCCCATGGGGGGTCCCAAGGAGGCTGAATAAAGACAGAAGTTTGGACAAGTTGAGGGGCGTTGAAGTTTTGGAATTCTGGGGAAGTTAGGGAAACTTCACTCGAGGTATTAGACGTGGGCAAGACGCGGCACAAAAGGATAGACTCAGGAGAGTAGGTTATCCTCGGTCCAACTGAGAGTTCGGCTAACAGTTCATTTATCGCGGTGTTATGAAAGGCCTGGGGAAGGCAGTGTTGTACTCCACAGGAGTGAAACGGATATATGTAGATCTGTTAGAAACGTTCCAAAATAGTGCTGTGCATTGTGTTCATTCATAGTTAATAAATCGCATGTGTGTGCAAGCCGGTGTTCTTACGTGCCTAATAGTTGTTGATCAAAGTAATGATCTGTGCTGTGATACCTGTGGCTAATCCATCCTGCACTACTCAGTGATGTCTGCAAAATATAGGGACCTTAGACAACAGCCAATGTCTGCCTGTTGCAGGGGATTGGGACAGCATGAGTAACAGTGTGCCACTGTCATGGATTCGTAAGACAAAAGGTCGGGGTTCCAAAGGCAAAGCAAAGCATGGCACTTAATGTGCAAGATGAAAAGTGGGCTGTGCACGATTGAGCACGGTCCCCCGATGATGCGTAGAGGAGAGTCATAGGGGATGACGACCACTTGGTTACGGGACAGAAGCTTCTAACCATCGTCTCGAGTAGCAGCTTAGGGTTCCATCTGGCGAGATTTAGTTTTAAAGTCGAAGATTTTGTAAAGCCTTTTTGTAATCTGAGCCGTGACCCAGAGCTTTTGTGGCCATGCTGATTTATGAACCTGCTTTTCTATGAATCCACGAATAAACGTAATAGAACCTGACTTTACAAGCGTTTGGACTCATACTTGAAAATGCAACACGAAGAATTTTACAAATATTGCTTCCACCGATGTACGTCATGTCTTTTGACTTCTCCTGCAATTGGCGGCCAGCACTGTTAAAGGGGAGAGTCAATTTGGTGCCTGCGACCAGCGTGCCTGACCTGGGGTGTCGCGGAGTGGCTCCACAAACTGCGGCAACGACTCTCCAAGGGTGGAACTCCGGCCGTTTCAAGATTTCTCTAGTGCTTGCCCAGAGGCGAGTTTGTGGCACGTCCTTACACTTTTATTGAACGCCTGTCAAGGGGCGAAACTGCTACACGTTTCTTTTGATGCGTCCAGGAGTGAGAAATGGCTGTACGTTTTAAACTTTCGTAGACGCGCCGATACATTCAATCGTTCCCTGCAGTGTTTCAAGAGTCCGTCCACGGGTGGCTGATACATTCAATCGTTCCCTGCAGTGTTTCAAGAGCCCGTCCATGGGTGGCTGATACATTCAATCGTTCCTCGCATTGTTATCGACGTCGTTGCTGTGTTCCTGGGCTAACCTATCTGCTATATTGAGGTCGGTCGTCGTTGCTGTGCTCCTGGGCTTACTGGAGCTGTGCTGCTGAATTAACAGAGCTGCTGTACTTGAGGTCGTCGTGTTGCTGGACTGACCTAATCAATACTTTGCAACCGCTGGCTGCTGGAGCTGTCTTGGTCGGTTACCGAGTGCTATGGACGTCGGGAAGTGGCCAGAGGATAGGACTCGCACGCACGGTGAATAGACTATAGTTAATTATATTAATTATAAATTTGATTAATCTTAGTTATAAGTGGTGCAGTATGGAACAGGACGAGGCTTCGTTAACTCAGGTATTAGGGGGCATGGGGAGAGCTATATACAGGTTGGATATGTCTTTGAAACAACAAGGAGTGGGTACTGACATAGAAAAGTTTAATGGTCAGGCCAAAAAATTTTAAGAAGTGGATGGTAGCCATAGAAAAGTATGTTGTTTTTTTTTGATGGGAGCTACCGACGAAGAGAAGAGAAGATAGCGTATCAGAGTAGCTTGACACCGGTTTCAGATCACATTAGACGGAAATTAGATAGAGGGGTGGTGGAAACCTGGGAACAGTTTAAAGATGATCTAGCCCATAAATATGCAGAGATACACAGATCCCCAACACGCCTTGTCGGTTTTAAGACAGTCTAGACAGGAGAATGGATAGAGTGTACAACTATATAGTGACAGATTAGTAAATTTGGCAGAAGAGGCATTTTTTGGGGACAAAACGTGCAGAGCGAAGAAGTAGAAAGAATGCTAGTGGGGATATTTGTAGATGGGTTACGCTCAGATGGAATAAAGTTTAAGTTAATGAGGGAAAATCCAATAAGGCTATCGCAAGTAGTGGATATAGCTATACTAGAGGAAAGCTTAAGAAACAGATTTAGATTACGAGAAGGGAGAGAAATAGGAAGTAATGATGAACAAAGAATAGAAGAACCTATGGAAGTAGGGCAGGCAAGATGTGGATGGAGCAGAAATAATAGAGTGAATTAACCTAGACCTAGAGCTGAAATACAGACACTGGCAAGAAATAGTGAAGGGGATTTGAATAGGGAGAGACATATACTAAATATGAGAACGCCTGAAAGAGGGACAGTAAATACTTCAGGTATGGTTTGTTGGAATTGTGGCGAGAGGGGACATACTTTTAGATTTTGCAACAACAGGAGCGGTAGGTCTGATACACGGAATCTTGATAATGGGAGGCAAAATAGAAATTTTAGAGAAATGGAAAGTAATTTCGGAAGGACAGAAAATAAGGGAAACTGGCGTCCCACTTACTGAACAGGGCCCGCGGTAGGGGGAAAATAAAAAGGTCCCAAGAATTAAAGAAAATATCAATTACCCAGGTGCAAAGACTACGAATAATAAGGAATGCAGGGTGGTTTGGCCTCAGGTTGAAGAGATAAAACAGCCTACTGTGGGTATAACTGACCCGAGTTCATGTATAGTAGAGATTGAAAAATTTAGAATAAGAACACTGATCGATTCAGGAGCACAAGTGAATGTCATCAAAGAAAATATTGTATACCACATTATGAAAAATGTCAAAATATTAAACAATCAAGACACTCTTCACTCTGTTACCGGGGAAACCTTAGGGGTAGTTGGTCAAACGATAATAAATTTTAAGCTGGAAGGAATAAATGTTAAACACCTATTCCATGTAGTCAGAAATCTAAACAGGAATATGATTTTAGGCAGAGATTTTTTAGTGAAAAACGGATTAAGGGTTTACTTTGATTTGCGTAAGTTGAGATTTCAGAATGTTTACGTGGAGTTAGAGGAGGATATGCATTTATCAACTCTAATTAGAGTGAAAAAGACTATGACATTGAAGCCACAAACTATCAACTTGGTACAGGGAAAAATGAAAGACAATCCCTATTTTCGGCAGGTCAGACAGTAAGGATAACAGAGTTAGAAAGAGAAGTAATAGATGAACCTGGCTTAGAAGTCCCTGACGGTGTAATGACGTTATAGAAACGTTTTAGGTTTCCAGTGATGGTTATAAACAATACAGGGAAGGCTATTAAATTGTGCAGGGGATGTGTGATTGCCAGAGTAACAAATGATACTGACGTTTTGATATCAAACGGAAGAGAAGAAACACCAAGAGATGTGAATACAGAAAAAAGAAACACTGTCAACAATCCCTGTGAAGAACACACTACTGGGAATGGATATAGGTCGAATATGGCAATTAAGAATAATAAAGATGTACCTCGTCTGTTGAGGGAACAGCCAATTTAGGTAAACTCAATAGATAAGAAAATGCAGAGCCTGAGTAGGGAGCAAGAATTGCTTACACAGTTGAAAACCTCACAATAATATAAAATTATTTTGGAAGAATTAGTGAAGGAAAATCAGGATGTTTTCGCAATCAATGACCTGGAGCTGGGTAAGACCAATACAGTCACCATGGAAATAGACACTGGAAATCACTCTCCAATCAGTTTAAAGCTTTATAGAACCCCTTTACGGAATAGAGAAATAGTAGAGAAAGCAATTGAAGATATGCTAAAAGCAGAGATTATGGTAAGATCGAAATCAGAATGGTCTTCGCCAATCGTAATAGTGACTAAAAAGATGGTTCACATCGCTTCTGTTGCGACCACAGAACCTTGAATAAAATCACCAAGAATGTAGCTTAGCCATTACCAGTAATTGATGACATTTTGGGATTGCTTAATGGTTCCACTTTCTTTACCACTCTAGATGCTAGGTCGGGATTCTGGTGTATTCCCATGTCACCTGATGCTCAGAAGAAGAGATTCTTCTGCACTCACATGGGTTCGTACGAATTTTTACGTATGCCATTTGGAGTACGAACAGCGTCATCCCATTATATGTTGCTAATGAATCAGGTGTTAGAAGGGATGCAAAAATTCGCCTTAGCGTATATAGATGACATCTTGATATATACAGCATAAGACGTGCAAGACCATCTAAAACATGTAAAATTAGTCTTTGATAGGTTAAGAGTACACCAAGTAAAACTAAAGTTGAGTACGTGTGAGTTTTTAAAAACAGAAACTAAATACTTGGGTTACATTATCGATAGAGATGGAATCAAACCTGATCACGACAAAGTGAAAGTGATCAAAGAGTTACCTCCCCCGACCAACGTAAGGGAAGTAAGCACGTTTATCGGGATGTGCGGATATTACAGACGATTTATTCCAAACTTCGCACAAATAGTAGAACCTATTACCAACCTAACCTGCAAATATGCAAGATTTAAATGGAACGAAGATTTTCAGAGGGCATTTGATTTCCTTAAATATAGTTTGACGGTAGTTCCATTACTGGCACATCCAGACTTAGACAAACAATTGACTTTATATACGGATGCTTCAGATACCGCCATAGGGGCATGTCTAACTCAACCATATGATGGAGAAAACTCAGGAGTACCAGGAGATAGGAATGAAAGACCGATCTATTTTCTTTCTCATAAACTTAGCAGGTCACAAAGAAAATGGGCGACAGTAGAAAAAGAAGCTTATGCCATTCATTTTGCATTGCAAAAGTTGAATTACTATTTACATAACGCCACTTTCGTAATCAAAACTGATCACATCCCATTAAAATCCTTATTAGAGGCTCCAGTGCAGAACAGAAAAATACAAACATGGGCACTGAATTTTCAAGGTTATAATGCAAAAGTTGAATATATTTCAGGCAAGGAAAATACATGTGCCGACTTGTTATCTAGAATTCCCTATCCAGAGGTATCTGGTGCAGAGGATGAAAGTGAACCGGAGATAGACGACCGGAACTGGCAAGTAAACATATTAGATTCGGGTAAGTTAAATAGACAAACTTTAGGAAGTTCTCAAACAGAACAGGATTCGGAACAAGTAACAAAAGAATCGTGTTTATTACACTTTAATATGAAAAGTGAACAAGAACTGGACCCAAGAGTAAGAGAAATAAAACAGAAACTGAGAGAAACAGGCGAAAACAATCTCAAGAAGAGGTTTATAAAATTACAAGAAGAAGGACAGCTGTATTATGTGAGTGAAAAAGGAGAAGAGGGTAGACCGAGGAAATACATCCCGAAACATTTAGAAATTGAGGTGTTAAAGGCATACCATGAGAACAACGGTCATCTTGGTCGAGATAAATTATTTAATGCCCTCATGACCAAGTACTATTGGCCGAATCTATTTTAGTGCATTTATAAGCTCGTTGATGCCTGTGAGAAATGCAGGTTGAGAAATATGAAAGCAATCAGATGTCCCTTACAGGAGACAGATATTCCACAATTTCCCATGCAGAAGATAAGCTTAGATATCTCGGGGCCTTATCCTAGAACGGTTTCAGGAAATGTCTTTCTCTTACACATAGTGGATTGCTATAGCCTATGGCCATAGGTGTATCCAGTTCCGGATAAAAGTGCCGATTCCATCATCAACATCTTTTTACATGAATTTATACCGTGATTCGGGTGTCCACAGACTGTTCTCACGGATAATGGAAAAGAATTCATAAATAAGAAGTTTCAAAGGTTAATGCAAGAATTGAATATCTTTCATATAAAAACTTCTTTTTATCGGACATTGTATAATATATTAGCCAATAACGTAGAAGAACATGACAGAGATTGGGATCTGTATTTAGGGCCTGCATTGGGAGCGATAAGAACACACTACAATGAAGGTACTGGTTTTTCACCATTCTATTTGTTGTACGGGAGAGAACCTATTCTGCCCATTGATAATTTACTAAACCCTCAACGAAAATACTTAGGAGAGGAATTTCATGAGGTGATCTTACAGGAAATGCATAAAGCGCATGTGAGAATGAGAAGCAATGTGGTTAAGGCTGTGAAAGTCAGAGGAAGTATGCGAATCAAAATACACAATTACAAGAATTTAAAGTGGGTGATAGAGTATACTATAAAAAAACACAGAAGAAATTCAAAATTTGATAGCCATTGGGTTCTAGGCTATTATATTTTAGAAAAACTAGGACCAGTCTCATATTGCATCAAGAACCAAATCACGGGGCATTTCGCGCGTGTACATGTGGAGCATTTGAGAAGAGATAAAGAAGAAAACAAAGTCGATAACATTCATTCGGAAGGGCTTCATTCGGAAGGGCAATTTGTTAGACGAGCTAAATATGTGATTCCCCCGGAACCTGAAAAGATCAGTGAACCAGAACGGACAACATCAGGGTTAAACGATGAACCTTCTGAACAGTCGGTGATAAGACCGCCCACCACTCTTGTTGAAGATGAAAACGAGGTATATGAGATGTCCAGTGCTGATAGTGTTGATTCTATGGAAGAATCAGACGCTCCTTATAAGAACATCAGACAAACATTAAAAAGAAAACTAGATAGACAGAAAGAGAGTGAAATCAAAAGAATGAAAAGAATTAGGGGAAATTCATCCAGCGAAGAAGATATACCGGTCCTAGAAAGACTCTTAAGAAGTCAAGATAAGAAAACTAGATTAGATCTCGAACAAAAGAATTTAGAGGCCAATACTTTAAATTCAGGGGAACAAGAAATGGATGAAGAATCAGAAGTGGAAAGATATACTATTTCGAGTGAAGATGTTTCAAGTTCTTGCCTCGATAATAGTGATGTAGATGCTGACAAAGTTATGGCTAGCGTAGAATCCAATAAACTATCCATCCATCCATCATGTGCCATGCCGGTAAGCGTGGGCGGTCATGTTCTGCCATCTCACTCGATCAACAGAGTCGTGGATCAGTTCCGTGTTTTTGTCTCGACCATGCCACAAGGCCAAGCCATCCAGATACTTGTTTCTAGGTCTTCCCCTTGGTCTGTTCCCCTCGATCTTACCAGTTGTCACCAAGTTCTCCAAATCAATTCTTCTCATAACATGCCCAAAAAATTGTGACTGCCTACGTCTAATGTCTCTGATCAGTTTACGATCTTCATTTGTTTCTTGAAGGACTTGTTCATTGGTCTTTCTGGCTGTCCATGGTATTCTTTGCATTTTCCTCAGAAACCACATTTCTACAGCCATCAGATATTTTTCAGCCTGGCTGCTCATTGTCCAAGCTTCACATCCATATAAAAGTACAGGTTCTATGTAGCATCTCAACACTCTTTTTCTCGTTTCAATTGACATCTTTTTATTGGTCAGTATGTTTTTCATCTTGCTAAAGGCTACTTTTGCCATGGCGATTCTTGTTCTAATCTCTTCAAGGCATCTCCCATCAGATGTTATTACTGTTCCGAGGTAATTGTACCTATTCACTTGTTGAAGAGTATTCCCATTTACTTGTATATTACACTGTGGTATTTCGTTCTTCTTAGTGACGACCATAATCTGTGTCTTTTTACAATTTAATTCTAACCCTTGTTGTTCACTATGTGTAACAACCGCATCTACTAAATTTTGCAGGTCCTGTTCATTGTCTGCAATCAAGACTGTATCATCTGCATATCTAATGTTATTGATGCATCGTCCCCCAATGTTGATTCCTTCCATATTTTCAATATTTCTGAAAATATTTTCACTGTACAGGGAAAACAGATCTGGAGACATTACACATCCCTGTCTCACACCTCTCTTAATAGGCTGATATTGGCTTACTTCATTATCAACTCTTATGGCAGCTTGTTGTTTCCAATATATGTTTTTTACAAGTCTAAGGTCTTTCCCATCAATTTGTAGATCTTCAAGCATCCTTATCATGTTGACATGTCTCACTTTATCAAAAGCCTTTGTGTAGTCAATGAAGCAAAGGTGTAGATCTTTGTTTACTTCTATAGAACGTTCGATTACGGTTCTCAGTATATACACAGCATTTACTGTACCCTTGCCTACTACAAACCCACATTGTTCTTCTCCTATTTCAGGTTGTATTTTCCTCCTAACTCTTTGCATGATAATTCTTAGCAAAATCTTCGTGATGTGACTCATTATACTAATTGTTCGATGTTGATCACATTCCAAGGCTCCTGATTTCTTTGGGATTGCAATAAATACAGAATTACATAACTCATGAGGTATGTTTCCAGTATCATATATTGTATTAAGCAGACTGGTAACTTTATCTATTCCATATTCTTCTAAAGCATTAATCATTTCTGTTGTGACGCTGTCTGGACCGGGGGTTTTGCCAGATTTCATATGATTAAGAGCATTCTGAACCTCCATCTTCAAAATTGCTGGCCCTTCATTGTTATTTTGAACAATATATTGTTCGTCTCTGCTATCGTCATAAAGGTTTTTCACGTAATCTGACCATACATGTAAAATCTGATCTTTTTCTATTATGACTCTTCCATCTTTTGTCTTTAGGCAGCCTGCTGATGTACGTGTTCTTTGATTAGTAATCTCCTGAATTCTTTTGTGCATTAGTTTCGCATTTTTACTGTTGTGTTGTTTTTCAATTTCTCTGCAATTTTTCTCAAGCCATGTTTCTTTAGCCTCCTTACATAAGGTTCTGACTTTTCTGTGAATTTCTTCATATTTGGCAGGATTATTTTTGTTCTGTCTTCTTGTTTCCATTAGTTGTAAAATTTCTTCAGTCATCCATGTCTTACGGCCAACTTTCTTTACTTTTGGAATAGTTTTTTCTGCTGCACAACTGATTGAATTCTTCAGCATTTCCCATTGATCATCTACATCTTGAAATAGGATCTCTAGATCAGACAATAAATCAAATTTGTTCTTTACTTCTATGTTAAAATTATCTTGTATTTCTTTGTCAGTTTTCAATTTGCACAAGTCATATTTAGGGTTTCCTGCTGTATACTTGACTTTCTTTAACTTTACCCTCAATGTGCCAGTAATTAATCTGTGATCACTGTAACAGTCTGCATTTGGAACTGTTTTTACAACTGTTAATGCATTTCGAAACCTTTTGCTCATCAGGATGTAATCTATCTGGTTTTTAATCCTGCTGTCTGGACTCCTCCATGTCCATAATCTTCTAGGATGTTGTTTAAACCAGGTGTTTCTTACAACCAATTCTTGTTCTTTTGCCCATTCTACAAGTCTGTAACCTCTTTCATTTCTCTCTCCCAAACCATGGTTGCCTACACTGTATCCATCGCTTTGCTTTCCTATTTTTGCGTTGAAATCACCCATTATGATATTTATTTCTGATTTTTTACAGTTCTTCAAAGCAGACTCCATGTCATTATAAAATGCCTCTATACTTTCTTCACTGCTTTCACTTGTTGGGGCATATACTTGAATTACATTTATTTTAAAAGGTCTTCCGTTTAATTTTACTAATAGAACTCTGTCTGACACAGCCCAATATCCTTTGACAGAATTTGATGTTTGCTTATCTGATATAATGGCTACACCTCTTTGCTGTTCTTCTCCCCCCGAGTAAATAATCTTACAATCCTCTCCTGTCCTTATCCCTGCTCCTCTCCATCTCGTTTCCGATATTCCTAATATGTTAATCTTCTCTCTCTCCATTTCTTTTTTGATGTCCTCCAACTTTCCATCTGCATTCATTGTTCTAACATTCCAAGTTCCTACTTTCAATGATATTAATCTTTTGCACCTAGTAGCCTGTTGACGGTCTGGAGTCACCTGGTGCGCATGACTATCCCTACCGGGCGAGGCTGCTCCTATGGAGCACCCATTTACGCCGTTTCTCTGATTATCGATAAGTGAACACAACATGATTTTCTTGGCATGTGTAAAGAAGGTAGTTTGCCATTGCTTTCCTTCCCAGCAGTGACCATACTGGTCAGTGACCGTAGCCATTGTCTCCTCAAAAAAGGAGATCCTCTGCCTACCGTCGTGAAGGTGTAGACCATAACCTACAACTATCTGTCGGCTGCTCTACATCTTCATCCACCACCTGCACCCATGGCTTCACGTAACCCTGATCGGGGGGCTAAACGGGTACTCCACCTTGCCCAAGGGTGTCCCGTAGGCTAGCGGAGGGAAGGAGGCGCCTTACTTCTCCTTTGATAGGGGATACCCCTACCCCGCTACCCGATAAAAATAAACTATACCAAAGAAATTTAGCATTGTTGAAGAATCAATTAAAGAAGCGTAGCGGTACTGTATAGAAAATAAATAGGCTGAGTTACGATTGATTAGTGGGTTTAGGTGCTGAGCTTCCAGATATATAGATAAAAATGCTCATTTTTTGTTGGTGACTTTGCATGGGGTTATTCTGTCCGTAAAAGTGACAGAAACCGGGGGACAAAGGGTGTGTTCTTTATTTGTTAACTTGGTTATTAATTGCTTATTAGTTGGAAGTGATTAGCATTTTAGTGTTTTCAGTTGATAGTTGTATATATTATTTTTTTATAATGTTGGGGGATAAAAGCTGTCCATATAAGCGACAGATTTTAAGGGGGAAATGTGTCGTGTCTTGATTTGTGATCTTCATTGCTTGAGTAACATACGATGTTTGCATATTAGTTGAGCCAGTTGTTTTGAGTTGCACATTTAAGTTCGTAAAAACTGACAGAATTTTGGTATTTACGATTGAGTTATCATTAATTAGTCTTGTATTTGGTTTGATATAAGGTTGACTTGTTTTTTTTTAAAGATGATAGAGTTTTCATTACGTTGGGTTACAACAGAGGGTGTATTTGGAGTTATAAGAATGGTCAAGGAGTAATTGCACGTGATGCCCAAGGTAAATGAACATATTAAGTGAACATATTAAATATTATCCTCGGGATGTGTTTTGTGGCTGACATTACATTTCGAGGTCACTATAAGTGAAATTACGTTCAGAGCCATAATATTAGTGATGTCTATAATAAATGGACATTTTGTGGTGGCTTCGAGTTACTGGGTTGCTGTGGTTGACGGCATAATCCTAAGTAACCAGGAGATAGATAACTTTCAGGGCCATGAAGTTGCAGGGTTCCAAGAGATGTTGCCCATAGTAAATGGACATAGATGGCAGTTGAGGTTGCTTCGGATGTCAGCGAAAACTGTGGTGAACATTGATTGAGCGCCATGAAGTAGAGGTTTTGGGAAATGACGCGGGATGTCCATAACATATGGACAGATAGAATTTGGGTCGCTGTGGATTACAGCATAACCATAGTGAACAGGGTTGGGCGACGTTTAGAGCCACGATGCTAGGGATTATTATAGATCGTTGGGGTGCTGTGGATAACGGCGTAGTAGTGTTAGGAAGTGATGCACATAATAGAGAGTATCTTTGGGTCGCTGTAGTTGTCTGAAGGGTCTTAGATTAAACATTCAGAGCCATGGTAAGGTGGTTAATAGAAGGTAATAATAAATGGACAAGTCGATAGGTTTATCGGGGTTTTGAACCAACTAGGGTGAAAAAGGAGCTTAATTGTGAGAGTTGTTTTTAGACTTAGTTACATACAGTCTCATTAGGACATTGTAAGGTAAATAGGAGTGGTTCGAATTTTTTTGTTATAAATACCCAATATGTAAGAAATAGTTCTTCTTTCTGTCTCCCTCAGGTGGCCACCTATTCTTTTCCTTTCTGTCCTTGAGTTTTCCTATATTTTTCTGTGTCATGCTGTATTTTGATAATTACTGATGATAAAGTAATCGTAAAACTTGTAATGATTGAAATAAGTGATTTTGTTACATATCTGAAAAAATTTATACAAATGGGTAAGAGAAATAGTGGAATATTTATAAGGTCATTAACGAAAGATAGCAGTGAGTGATGGTTGGGTGTTGATATAGTCAGTAGCGGATTGCTCATGAATGATTATAGAGTGCTCAACCCAAGAAGAAGTGACATAGGCATATAAGAAGAAGAACCAGGGTTGATGACTTTGAAAGGCAGGCAGACCTATGAAATATGGAAATGTTTGTTTTTGAGGTATCAATGATTCTGATATTGTAATTATTTTTGGGGAGTAAGTTATGATATTAGAAGAATTCTTTTTAATTTAAGAGTTGAGTGTTGAGTGAATTAGAGTTGAAATAAAGATATGGTTTCTTTTAAGACTTTTTAGAAAAAGTCTTAGAATAAGGAAATTAGGAATCTGTAACAGTGTGCCACTGTTATGGATTCGTAAGACAAAAGGTCGGGGTTCCAAAGGCAAAGCAAAGCATGGCACTTAATGTGCAAGATGAAAAGTGGGCTGTGCACGATTGAGCACGGTCTCCTTATGATGCGTAGAGGAGAGTCATAGGGGATGACGACCACTTGGTTACGGGACAGAAGCTTCTAACCATCGTCTCGAGTAGCAGCTTAGGGTTCCATCTGGCGAGATTTAGTTTTAAAGTCGAAGATTTTGTAAAGCCTTTTTGTAATCTGAGCCGTGACCCAGAGCTTTTGTGGCCATGCTGATTTATGAATCTGCTTTTGTATGAATCCACGAATAAACGTAATAGAACCTGACTTTACAAGCGTTTGGACTCATACTTGAAAATGCACGCGAAGAATTTTACAAATATTGCTTCCACCAATTTACGTCATGTCTTTTGACTTCTCCTGCAATTGGCGGCCAGCACTGTTAAAGGGGAGTAAGCATAACTAGCTATAACAGGATGAGGCTAAAGATGAACAATTTTCTAGACAAGCTTGAAGGAGTTGATACAGGAATACAGCATAGACACAATAACATTTAAAACCCCTACAACCTGTTAGTATTACTCTTTCCTAGGTATGAACATTTACAGAATCCAAAGAAATCATAGATGAACAAAATTAACATAGATATATTTAATAAGAAATGTAGCAAAAGCCAGAAGGAAAATTGCCATCCTGAGAAAGCTATCTGGAACCACTTGGGGAGCCAGTGGGAAAATACTTAGCAAAGTTTATCAACAGAGCATACGACCACACTTGGAATACGGGTCAACTGCGTTGTGTTCAGCATCAAAAACTACGATGCAGGAGCTGGACAAGGTGCAAAATCAAGCTCTTAGAGTCATCACAGGAGGGATGAGATCAACCCCTATAGTAGCAATGGAGAAAATGGGGAGGACACAAGCTTTAAGAGAACGCAGAGATACAAAAACACTCATACAAGTAGAAAAGTTCCTCAGCTTGCCAGGCCACCCTATGAAGAACCGATTTGAAAACTTAGCTATGGGGCGGTTGAAAAGAAGTAGTTTCATTCACCAGGCCAAACAACTCTGCAGAGAAACCATCGATCTTCCCACAGTTGGTGTCCCCCTGACAACCATTCCAGAGCAAACCTTGTGGAAAGATGAACATAGAATATCGCTACAAATCCAGTCAAAAGTGAGAGGAATATTTGACAAGGAAGAACAGAACAGTGTACAGCGCAGAACAGCCACTCTCAGCTTCCTTGATGACGAATACCCACAGGACCTATGGATCCGAGTTTACACAGATGGGCCAGCACAGAATGCTGTTCGAAATGGAGGAGCGGGAGTGTACATAGAATACCCAAATAATACTAGAGACACGGCCAGAATTCCAACAGGAAAGTACTGCCATAACTATGATGCTGAAATTGAGGCAATCAAGATAGCCACAGAGAAATTACAAAATACCAGCCATGGTACACAACCTGTGGTGATATTGACAGATGCAAAATCCGTAATAGAGGCGCTCCTGTCTGGGAAATTGCCAGTTCTGAGGACACTACTTTCTGAACTTAGCAGTCAGCGTAAGATCACCATACAGTGGATACCATCCCACTGTGGAGTCCCCGGAAACGACAGAGCTGATCAATTGGCTAAGGAAGGAGCAAAAGAAGAACAACCTGATGTGCCTATTACATACCACCAAAAGAAAAGAATGATCAAATCAGTCAGAAGGCCACCAAACCTTACTCAAGACGACTACCCCGTTATGGACAGACCAGAACAGGTCATTCTTCTGCGCCTCAGAACAGGGCACAATAGATTACGCAACCACATGTATACAAAATTCAAGATTGGTGACTCAGCCATGTGCACATGTGGTTTGGCGTCGCAGACAGCAGAGCACATACTCCAGGATTGCCCAAACTACAACATATCCAGGCGCACCTTCTGGCCTAGAGAGACAACAGTGGAAGATAAACTCTATGGACCGCTGAATGAACTAAAAAAGACTGTTGGATTCATACAAGAGACAACATTGCAGTTATAAGCATATTTCAGGCGAACGAAAGAAGAAGAAGAAGAAAAAGAAGAGTAATTATAAAGGACGATACAACGTAAAAAGAGTACCGATTGTTCTATACGATAGTCGACTAACACCATGTACCAATAACACACCAAACGATGAAAAGGGTCATTTGCTTAGGCACTAACTTATCCAACCTGCTCCTGGCCATCATCGTGTATTTTCATGGCTTCTTCTGGTGCCCTTGTCATATTCTGGCTTGAGCTGTTTATGTCAAACTGTCCCATAGCTATAGATGTAATCTCACTGTCGTCATTTCATTTGCGTCACGATGTTCTTTAACTATAGATTTGTTCTTATTGTCATCATTCTCATTTGTGTCCTTTATCTCGAACTCACCCGAATCTCGAGAACATTACAATTTGCAGCCTTTATATCTTCTGTTCTGGAGCTGTAGATTTTTCAGAAACAATTACAGTGTATGATTTCTCAGTTTTATCTAAAGTTCAAAATGGACAGATGTGGTATGAGCGAAATATCTCGCTATGTTTTACCAGGCATAGACAACTAACATGCGGGGACTTACATAGATATACTGTCAGGGACATGCTGGAATGCGAGACAACGGAGAGAGAAGCAATTGCCTTCTAAAGCACCAATGGTTTTTATATATATATATATATATATATATATATATATATATATATATATATATATATATATATATATATATATATATATATATATATATATATATATATATATATCCTCATTGTCATCATTCACAGTTTGACCCTTTCAGTCGAGCTTGTCAGAAACTGTAGGTGTACCCTCCTCGTCATCATTCAGTTTCATTCATTAAGATCTTTAAGTGGCGCTTGTCAGACGCCGCAGATGTACCCTCATTGTCACCATTCACATTTGCATCCCTTAGGTCTCACTTGTCAGAAAGCGAAGATGTATTCTTGATGTCATCATTCGCAAATGTGTGATTTAACTTTAGATGTATCCTCTTTGTCATCATTCACCGTTGCCTCCTTTATGTTAAATTTGCCCGAAACTGCAGATGTATATTCGTTGTCGTCATTCACATTTGGACCACGTATGTCACACTTATTAGAAACTGTGAATGTATTCTCATTATCATTATGTCTAGGGTTTCTCATTATCGTCATGTTTACTGATTTGTGATAAATGATACGAACATATAGCACTAACATTTTCTATTTCTTTCTGTTTTATTGTCTTCGTCTACATTTTTTGCAAACGCAAATGATAATTACGAGAAGCACACCAACACCAACAATAATTCCAGGAACAACGACATATATCAGATTATTATATTTTTGGATTCCCTTCGCTTGTGCCTGGCATGTTTCGGGTAACTGGCTTTCTGTTCCGTTATATTGTGTGCAGTTTTTACACTGAGCCTCTGTGTGGTTGACTAGGTCTTGGTATGTACCGTGTCTGCAAGGTAAGCAACTCGTGTTCGTATTGTTGAAGCTGACGTCAAGATACTGTCCCGTTCTGCATGTTCTTGGTCCTTAGTAGAAATACAAATGAACAAATCAATCAGCGGCTATTTGAATGATTATCATGTGCATGTAAATACATATAGTTTGATATAAAATAATGACACTAGCTCTAATTATGTGTGGTGCTCCTAAACCGACTTTTACAAGCTCACATATTGTTTTATATTCGCTCTTTTTTAACTTGAGTCCTCATATGTGATGACACTACTAATAATAGCTGCTACTACAAATGAGTGCACTGTACTAATTTTTCATTAGGGTTAGCTTACAATATTGCCAGTGTCCCTCGCCATCAGGCTAACCAAATCCGTTTCTGAGATCCGTCTAATTTACGTCCGCAAGTCAAGGACGAGATGTCAACCTTTACGCCCAATGACCAGTGTGTGGAATGAACTCTCAAAGCCGCGGTCACTAGAGACAATTTAAGCGCAATCGGGAGTCAGTTTCGTGTCATATTTGGTAATAATAAAACTGAAGTTCATTTCTACCGATCGACTTTTAACTGAAAATTCCTAGACACGTCAACACATAGGTTACCATACGTGTCTTGTAGGAATAATAGAAAGGAAAACTAGACAGTTATTTAACGTTTTTGGGGTACTTTCCATAGGCTGACTCATTCATTCATTCATTCATTCATTCATTCATTCATTCATTCATTCATTCATTCATTCATTCATTCATTCATTCATTCATTAGCATGTCCTTTGCAGAACCTCGCTCCCATAACAACCTTCCAGAAAACCTCTCGATCATAAGCAAGATGCCCCGCGTCCGATACACCCATCTGGAGATCATCCGCCACATCCTGCACCCATCTTCTCTTTGGCCTCCCTCTTCCTCTCTTCCCAGGCATACAACCCTCCATTATTGTTCCCTCCAAACTTTCGTGACGTTTCAAGTGACCAAAATATGTCAATTTTCTTTGTTTTGTCGTCTTTAATTGCCAGCCGTCTTCAATATTCAGCTCTTCAATAATGGATACATTTTATCTTTTCATTACAACCAAGATATTCTTTGAACTCGTCTATAACATTTATATTCAAATGCATTTATGCTGTTTAGTAAGTGTCCAGGTCTCACAGGCATATGTTGCAATGGGAAAGATGCATGCTCTTACAAATCTAATTTTGGTAGTTTTGTCATTCAGAAATAGCGCTATTAGAAAATTAGAGCCATGGATATGACTTGCGAGTAGAATGACAACGAGCAGAAGAGAGCATTGACATAAAAGTTAGGTCCATGACAACGATGATGATAATAAGGTCAACCCAGATTTGAATACTATAAGAATTTAATTTCTTCTCAACATAGAACTTAACCCTGACCACTTGCGTGGCGAAGTCAGTGCACTAACTACTACCACAGTCAACACAAATGAACATATTGATTGAATATGTTCAAGGGACCAAATAGGACAGAAAGACAGATTTAAATAGGTCTCACGCTCATGCCGATAAGCGTGGGCGGTCATGTTCTGCCATTTCAGTCGATCACCAGAGTCGTGGATCAGCTCTGATTATCGATAAGACTGCAGTGCATGATATTCTTGGCATCAGTAAAGAAGGTAGTTTGCCATTGCTTTCGTTCCTAGCAGTGACCGTAGCCATTGTGTCTTCCAAAACAAGAGATCCTCTGCCTACCATTGTGAAGCTGGAGACCATAACCTACAACTATTTGTTGGCTGCTCTTCAACTTCATCCACAACCTGCACCCATGGCTTCACGTAACCCTGATCAAGGGGCTAAACGGGTACTCCACCTTGCCCAAGGGAGTCCCGTGGGCTAGCGGAGGGAAAGAGGCACCTTACCTCTCCTATGATAGGTACCCCGCCACCCAACATGCACAGGGTTTGAGTAAACGGTCATTTCGTCGATTGGTGCTGGAATCTGGAATGAAACCATCACGCAATAAGTAAACGGTATGTAGAAAGGCAACTGTAGACAGCTTTGACAAGGATGTCATAAGGCGAGCTATTATTAAAATGCTGGATACCAAAGAAACAGTGACTGTAAGAAAACGTAGGGTTTGGCTGAGAAAGAACAATGACATAGAGCTATCCAAGACAACTTTGTAGAAAATTATAAGGACATTAGGCTTCACGTTTAGAAAGTACAATTTAGGTAGAAATATCATTTGTGAGCAACCGCATTTAGGAGCCATGAGAAGCAAATACCTACGTGAAATAAGGGAAATATGCAAAGAACATTATGACATAGAGTATTTGGATGAAGCCTGGATCAATGCGCACCATACAAGTGAAAAGGAATGGCAATCAGTGAATGGAAAGATAAAGCCATATGTGCCCAGTAGTATAGGACAGTATTTGGTCATAGCCCATGCTGGTAGTAGACATAATGGCTTACTACAGAATGCTGGACTCGTGTTCGTATCAAAGCATACAGACAATAGGGATTATCATAATAAGATGAATGGTAATGTATTTAGAGATTGGTTCGAGAATACAGTGCTTCCATCCGTAGATAGACCGTCGTGTCCAATTATGGACAATGCATCTTATCACAATGTTGTTGCCCAAGAAGACAATTTACCTACAGCATCCAGCATAAAAGGGAGCAATAAAGATATGGCTCCGAATGGAAAACATACCATTTTCAGAAACGTATTTCAAGCTAAAATTGTTGTCCCTTGTAAAACAGACGCCAAAAAGCAAGAAATATCAAATCGACATGTTGATAGAAGAGTATCTTCATGGGTGCTTGAAAAATCCGCCGTACCATTCTCATTGTAACCCTATAGAACTTGTGTGGGCTAAAATTAATGGACAGGTGGCAGCTGACAATACTATATTCAAATTGTCTAACGTCAAGATACTAACCCAGTCCGCGCTATTAAATATTGATGAAAGTTAGTGGGGAAAAAATGTGAGGACCATGTGTTGAAAGAGGAAGATGACTATTGGAGAAAGGATGGATTAAATTTTATGCAACCGAGAGCAGTCATCAACCTACTGGAATCGTGCGACATAGATTAAGGTCTGGGCAGATCGCAGACCTTAATCCGCGTGCACACCTACTGGGATATTTTTGCTTCGACTATTCAGAAGAAGAATTGCAGGCCCTTAACATGACAGTATCGGCACAAACAATACAACTTGTCAATGGCAACAGTTTGTATTCCACAGTGATGAATTTTCAATTCAGTAAGCCCTCAACGGTGACAAACAAAACACGCTATAGACGCATTGAATACCAACCGAAGAGTAATATTGCGGTGGGAACTGACATATTGTGGCATAACAAGAAACGTGAGAAGAAACACGTTGTCAAATGAGGGGACAACACACGAACATACGAATCATTCTATAAACTTCAATAAAAAGAGGACCAACATCTTGACCGTTAAGAAGGAAGCCCACTACAGAGACATTCACAACTATATTCGTCGTGCAAAACAGGTAATCATGTTTCGTCTCAGAAGAATAGACATTGCACCCACTCCCATACGAATCTGGATACGCCTTGTGTCGTCATCCGAACTGGCGGGACATTACTGTAAAACAAGTTTGTTAGTGAGAAATCACTAGTTTTTCATCAAAACATCAAATAAATGTCACCGCCTTCCATGATTTAAGTTGCTTTTGGACCCATCAAAGACACATAAAGAAGCATGTCTCGACAGAACAGATTCAGAAAACTTAGAACTCTTTACTCCAGATGAAACAACTGACCTACAGAGAATAAATGAACTTCTATTTGCAGATGATCAGTGGCTGTTTTACAGCGATGAGGGCAGACTACAAAATCATATTACTAATCTGAGTTCAACCTGCAGCAGATACAAAATGAGTATAAACACAGCCAAAACTGAAGTAATGCGAGTTAGCAGATCGCCAGGCCCACAAAGTATACAGATAAATAACACAACTCTGAAACAAGTTAAAGAATTCAAATACCTTGGAAGTATGATCACAGAAGATGGCAGACTGGACAGAGAAATTGAAATCAGATGTCAAAAAGCTAGTGCACTTACATATCAACTATCACCCTTACTGAAACATCCAAACATACCCATGTCCGCAAAACGACAGATAATAAACAGCATATTCACACCAACCCTATGCTACCAATCTCAAACCTGGACTTTATCCAAATTACACCTTCGGAAAATCAACACCTGCGAAATGAGATGTCTGAGGAGAGCTGCCAACTTAACAATCCGAGACCGAGTAAGAAATGCTATTATGAGACAGGCTGTGGGATCAACACCCTGTGCCACATTTATTGAAAGACAGAAGATCAAGTGGTTTGGCCATGTCTTTAGAATGCAACATCAGCAACTACCATCACTGGCCTTACATCAAAGATCATCTGTGACGAGACCACGAGGACGTTCAAGAAGAAAATGGATTGACGACATCAGAGACATTGTACAACCACACGGAATGACACTATCCAGTGCCGCCCACTGGGCGCTGGAACGCAAATTATTCCTCCTCACAACGCTTGACGGCAGAAGTGGAAGATAATGATGATGATGATGATGATGATGAAAGACATATCCCTTGGGTGGGGGAAATATAAGACGGCAGGAAAAATTTCATAACGATGCAACAGACAGTTTTCAAAATAATTGATCGTGAATGAAGGCATTCATTTCTGGACAGACAGTAGTAGTAATAGTACGTGTATGGACTACGCCTGAGTTCAAAGCAAGCGAAGCAAAAGTGAAAAGACATCAAGGGAAAGATAGATAAAGTTAGTTCCATGGCAGATACTGCCGTTGATACTGCCGTTGATACTGCCGTTGATACTGCCGTTGATACTGCCGTTGATACTGCCGTTGATACTGCCGTTGATACTGCCGTTGATACTGCCGTTGATACTGCCGTTGAGGTGTGAAATGTTAGACCTTCACATCTTCTAGGTCAGTGGTTCTCAACCGGTGGGGAATTCCCCCCCCCCCCCAGGGGGGAATTTTGGGGTTTCCAGGGGGGGGGGGGAAATGAAGATTATTTCAAGATCGCGTTAATACAAGAACCGATTACTTGATCTTGTTTTTCCTTTCATACTTTATGCTTCTGTACGCATCACCCTTCTGAAATTCATTTTATAACGTAAGTAGATCCGCAAATCACATTTTATGTACATGTCTAGACTTGTTTTAGTATGTGCTATTAAATTTAGCTTCAATTATTATGTATACTGTGTAGGGGCAGGGGGAAATTTTTAGGGAGGAAATACAAAAAAGGGGGGGGGGGAATGACGTTCTAAAAATATGGTAAGGCGGGAATGATGTCCTAAAAATATGGTGAGGGGGGGGGGGGGGTGGGAATGACGTCCTAAAAATATGGTGAAAGGGGGAACGGACCAAAAAAGGTTGAGAACCACTGTTCTAGGTCATTACCTAATGATTTAGGGTGAACAGTTCCCTGCCTCATTGCACTTTCCTTCCCAAACAATTCCCAGCAAATTGCCTGGTACTCATCTGATAAAGCTGGGTCTACCCTACAGACGTACTGCTGGATCATGGTCCTGGCAGGCCTATGTGAGCTAGCACAAAGTGTCTGCATAGATGCAAGACCTGATCATTTCCCAGACAACCTGGGCAATGCATCGAACTCGGACAATTATATTCATTTCCTTCAGACGATTCTCTACCGACAACCACAGCCCAGCGGAGGTCGGGCCGACTGAGAGGTTTAATGTGCTTTAACTTTCTCTTCTTATCACGGGGGTGGTAGGAAGAGTTCCACAACAGGTCAGCTTGGACTTCAATGGTGACTTCTCGTTCTTAATTTGGGGACATAGATTACACGTACCTCAGAAGTCAGAAAGGATTTGACTGATGGCGAGGGACACTGATACTATGGAAAGCTAACTCTCACGCAAAATCAGCCCACAGAACTAAATGATATTTGCAAGTACTAGTAGTAGAAAGCACGTGTGTGAGTTATCTATCTACGCACCAGTTCAGAAAAAAAAAAACTATCAACTACAACCTATGCAAATATAAACTGTTTCTAGCAACCAGCATACATCCATATACATAAAGAAATAAACACATAAAGACAGACCGGCTAACACAAACACACACCCTCAATGAATATCCATTTTTAAATGATAAACCAACAGACAGCGACACCATCTTACAACGAGCATGGTATCCATTAACTTACAGAGTCAGCAAATGTGTTTATAGTTGCTCACTTCCTTTGTAGACAGATAATAAACAGCATATTCACACCAACCCTATGCTACCAATCTCAAACCTGGACTGTATCCAAATTACACCTTCGCAAAATCAACACCTGCGAAATGAGATGCATGAGGAGAGCTGCCAACTTAACAATCTGAGACCGAGTAAGAAATGCTATTATCAGACAGACTGTGGGATCAAAACATTGTGCCAGAATTATTGAAAGACAGAAGATCAAGTGGTTTGGCCATGTCGTTTGAATGCAACATCAGCAACTAACATCACTGGCCTTACATCAAAGATAATCTGCGACAAGACCACGAGGACGTCCAAACGAAACAGCAGGCCGATCCTTTCATTAACCTATCATCCCCACAATATTGCTATTTTCAGAAGCCCACCTGGTGTCTTACAGGCGGGGTCGTAACCACAGGGATGTGCTGGTCCATAGTAGTCTACCCCACCCTCATACGTCTCTTCTTGGTACGATGGCTTGTCTTCGATCACGTTGTAATACCTGCCCATATGTACTTCAAACCCAGAGTCTGGCATTCCCCAAGACCACTTTCCACATTCGTGAGGGTTTCTCATGCACGAGTCGCAACGTTATCTATGCGATCGTCTGCACTCGTTGCGACATGAGGTATATCGGTGAAACAGGCTTACGTCTTGCTGACAGATTCAGACAACACCTGTCTGATATCAGCAGAAATCGGTGCCCATGCACTTCAACAGTTCTGACCACTGTGGCGTGGCGGACATACAAGTCCCGGCGCTCAAATCGTGCGCATCTCACGAACGTGATCGCAAGACGTTGGAAAACCGCATCATCTTTCAGTTGGGGACACTCTCCCCTCACGGCCTTAATGTCCAACATAGTTTCATTTAACTTCCAACTTCCCCCCTCCCTCCTCTCTCTCTCTCTCTCTCTCTCTCTCTCTCTCTCTCTCTCTCTTTCTCTCTCTCTCTCTCTCTCTCTCTCTCTCCCCCTCTTTCCGCGGCTGTATAGCCCAATAGAATAACGTGACAGCGTATCTTTTACAGAGCGTTACCATCATCCCCAGCATTACTTTTGCCGCTAGTGTTTTTTTTTGGCAAGTTTGCGTTCGGTTGTTGTCATTGCTTTCTGAGCGACCGTTACTCATGCTATCCTATGCTAACCAACACAGGGCGTACTGCATTCCAAACGCCCGCCAACTGGGTATGCAGAATGGCGAACTAAAACATTCGCCACAGACCCGGCTTTAGTTAACTGCTAATTGGCCCTTCACTGTTCACCCACATGGGTGTTCTCCCCCCACCCACCCATCGGGCATCTTAGCCAAACCCTGTTACCCATCGAACCGTTTCAATCCTCACATCCGGCCGTTTCCACACTCATCAAACGGCTAGCGCTTTAGACACATTCAACCAAGACAGGATTCAGCTAAGTAATCTCTGTATTTTCTATGTAGTGATTATTTTACTATAGTATGTATACATTTGTTTGCCTTCATTCACGATCAATTATTTTGAAAACTGTCTGTTGCATCGTTATGAAATTTTCCAGCCGTCTTATATTTACCCCCACCCAAGGAATATGTCTTTGATAGGTCCAAAAACAACTTAAATCATTGAAAGCGGCGTCATTCCTTTGATGTTTTGCTGAACAACTAGTGATTTCTCGCTAACAAAGTTATTTTAACGGTAATGTGAGACCTGCCAATTCTGATGACACACAAAGGCGTATCCGGATTCGTATGGGAGTGGGTGCAATGAAAGAACTAGCTTAAAACCGACAGGGTCGGCTGCATTGCACCGGGTTTTTATCCCATATGGCTCAGTTTCTTTCCGCAGCGCGGAAAGCGTCGCACAGAGCACGAACTCCGTAGCTCCAGTGACGACCCTCGGGAGTCTCCGAAAAAATGCACTCGTGAAATGAAGGACGCAGCCGGGAATCGAACATACAACCTTCGGAGCCCGAGCCAAACGGCTTGACCACTTCACCACGGAGAATCCCGAGAGGGGTGCAATGTGTAATATTAGTAAAGACAGAGAATTTACAGAGGCACGGGGTAAATAATTTGTAAATTAACAGGAAAGTAGAAGGAATATATTTATTACCTTATTTTTCATTTACTTCTTGTTTCTTCAGCTGATGCTGTAATGTTTAGGGCCTGCGATTCGTCTGAATAGTTGGAGCAAAATATCCCAGTGTACGTAAGTGTGTACGTAGATTAAGGTCTGCGATCTGCTCAGACCTTAATCTGTGTCGGACGATTCCAGTAGGTTGATGATTGCTCTCGGTTGCATAAAATTCAATCCATCATTTCTCCAATAGTCCTCTTCCTCTTTCAACACATGGTCCTGACGTTTTTTCCAGTAACTTTTATCAATATTTAATAGCGCGGACAGACAGACAGACAGACAGACAGACAGACAGACAGACAGACAGACAGACAGAAAGGTAGGTAGGTAGGTAGGTAGGCAGAAAGGTAGGTGGGTGGGTGGCTGGCTGACTGGGTGGGTGGGTGGGTAGGTAGGTCGGTTGGTCGGTCGGTCGGTCGGGGGGATCGGTGGGTCGGTTGGTCGGCCGGCCGGCAGGCAGGCAGGCAGGCAGGCAGGCAGGTAGGTAGGTAGATTATATAGATAGATAGATAGATAGATAGATAGATAGATAGATAGATAGATAGATAGATAGATAGATAGATAGATAGATAGATAGATAAAAATAGATAGATAGATAGATATAGATAGATAGATAGATAGATAGATAGATAGATAGATAGATAGATAGATAGATAGATAGATAGATAGGCAGATAGATAGATAGATAGATAGATAGATAGATAGATAGATTGATAGATAGATAGATAGATAGATAGATAGATAGATAGATAGATAGATAGATAGATCCCCGCCAGAAGCCGGGCCTTGTCAGCTAGTTTATTTATATAATCACGTTTCATGAAAGAACCCCCATTTGGAGACACCTCTGAATCTTCGCGCTGTTTGTTTCAAAACGGAAATCACGTGAAAATTTTAAAAAATGCGGGGACGTGTCTTGGTGAAGCTGTAATACTGTTAAATGCATGGACGTAATCTCTAAGTCGTAATTAATATACCGCATATAAACTAACTTTGAAATCTGCTGTAAAATCTCCAGAACAAAAATTGTTTTGTTGGTTGGACATAATGATAAGGTTATGTACTAAATCTCATCTTTTTCCCTCAGTTGGTTACTGAGATATTCAATTTTATATTGAGGCAACAAAAACAAAAACACTATAGTTTGGTGTCTGTGTCGTTTTGTTCTGTGCTAACGAAGGCTTTGGCCGCAACGTTCATTTTGTTTCTTGTAATCGTGTTCTAGTAAAGCTAACAATCTACTTATCGTATTTTGGTAATTCATTTGTAGGAAATACGTGGACAGCGTCAGAGATACGCAGTAACATTAACATAGATATAAAAAGGAAGATAATTGCCAATGTGGTGAAGTCTGCTTAATTTAAAAGAGATACATAATGTAAACACAGAAGCTTTAAACATTATGTTGCACCATTTATGCTTGGCATATTTCGCCGCACCTCGTCAAGTGCATACTGCAGAGTTATATATCATATGAAGTGAATAAATTAATAATAATTCAGCTAAACCAAGGAAAACACATCACAGGTAATTGTCTTGAATTAGATACACAACGCCAAACAAAACGTATTTATATGTTATACTTATTTAGCTGCCAAACAGGCAGACTGCTAGCGTAGTGGCTAGACGTCCGCCTACCGACCTAGTGGTCTGGGATTCGAGTCGCATAAGGGTTGATTCGAATTTCTTTAATGAACTTGGGCTCCCAGGTCGACCCAGCCTAAACTGGGTACCAGGAACTGGCCGGGGAAGTTAAGGCGGCCGGTGTGATACTGACCATATCACCCATCGTGTACCGGTTCATCTGTTAAAATGTGGATCTAGCACCGTGTACCAAATGCCCCGCAAGACGGTTAACAGGTCCTCTACTTGACCACCCATCAATCAACCTGTCGCCGTCTGTATCTGAAAGTTAGCGAGGGTATTGTACAATTCCGGCATAATGGGACTCGAAGTCAGCCGCATCTCCACAATTCCCCGATATACCAGGGCGAGGGTTCGGAATCAGCTGCAGGCTGGGAGCAGATCGCTTTGCGTTAATTTTCACAAGGATATGAGCGTCGAAGATACACAGAGAAAGTCAGAATCCTTTTCTGAACTTGGCCAAAACCAAAATAATGTTCACAGACAAAAAGCACATTCCAATCAAAGATCACAATTATCAACTAACAGATTGAAAATGTCACAAACTTGTAATATCTTGGTGCCATAATCAACAACAATGAGCAGGAAAGGTAGGAGGGGTGTGGGGGGGGGGGGGGGGGGGGTTAAAAATTAGACGCAGGCGCGCTTTAACATTGAAGAGGTTAAACAGTATTATGGACATTTGGCACAACACCAGCAAACAAGTTAAAATAACGTTTTTGACATCATGCATCTTTCTTGTGGCAACATATGGAGCCAATCGTGGACAATTTCCCAGTCACAAAAGAAGACTGTCATTCTGTCATTTACTGCGGTGTATGGCAGGGGGGGGGGGGGGGGTCTTTGAGCTTGAGGAATTAAGGCCACCTGGCTAGTGCAGTCGCCGCGAACTGTGCTGGTTAGAATTTTCTTGTTCCCCCCCCCCGCCCCCCCCCCCCCCGACAGAAAAAAATCCCACACCTTACCGAGGATTCGAACCCAGGTCTCCCAAATTGACGGAGTGGCCATTGGGAGTCCGCTTGGACCTATTCTAGCGGACATCTTCATGGCACATTTAGAAGAAACGAGATCTTCAGACATCAATAACTAGGTCGTCTACCGTCGTTATGTGGACGATATACTAATTATCACCACAGACGAGCTACAAGCAAATCGTTCCAGGCCACAATGAACGGGACACATAAAAACATCTCTCTGTCTACGGAACACGAACACAACGAAGCGTTGCCGTTTCTATACATCCTAATGAGATGTAGAGCAGACGGTACAATTCAAAGATCAATGTACCGTTAAGAAACATGGATTGGCCAATACTTAAATTTTCAGAGCTTCGCACCTGTCCAGTACAAACGGAGCTTATTACGGACCCTGTTTGACCGTGCTAGGAAGATATGCACTCAGGACACACTGACAGAGGAATTTGAAACTCTGAAGAATGCCTTAAACCTGAATGGGTACTCCACAGGATTTATAAAGCGCCACTGCCAACAGCCCAAACCAAAACCAGAAGAAACTACAGTCCCTAAACTCAAGGTATTCATCCAGCTAACCTTCCGAGGGGAAGACGTAATGCAACGTCTGCAGGACCGGCTAATTACAGCAGTCGGTCGAACATTCTGTGCTGCAACTCCAGTTTCAGGTACAGAACCACACCGATCCCCACCCCAGCAGTAAATGAACCTGTAGCTTTGTACGCAAATTGAATTGTATTTACCAATTGACATGCAGGTGCGAGGCCATCTACATCGGCAGGACAGAGCGACAGTTACATAACAGAGTTTTGGAACACATTCCGAACTGGGTCGACAAGATAATACACACAGACGATGTTAGCCTAGGTAGGCCGATACACCGGAACAGACCCGCTTCATCGGTCGCGAGACATTTGATCGAGAGTGGTCATGTGGTTGAGAGAGACAGTGCTTTCCGTGTATTGTTCCACACCTAAGGTATCAGCATGTTAAAGTTTGCAGAAGCTATATTTATCAACCTACGTAAACAGGCATTGTGCAAGCAGAAAGACATGTTAGTCAGTTTAAAAATACCGTGGCAGGCAATCGACATTACTGTGCGAACATGTGTATATTTCAGCTTGAAGGAGTTATCTAGTTATTTCACTTAATGTTGTGTGACTTCTGCAGTATGTACCTGACGAGTTGCAGCGAAATATGCCAGGCAATAAATCGTGCAATCTATTGTTTGTGTCTTCGTTATTCAAATTCACGACGGGAAAACATTGTTTTGAGTTATGGCTTAGGTTGCTTTTTGGGTGCACCAACATGTATCTTGACTCGCCTTCTGCCAAGCTGCAGTCTCCTTCTTCCACTCCTTATTGATGCTACTATACCAATGCTCGGCATGGGAGCACGGACTTCGTAGCTCCCGCAAAGATGGAGTTTATATAATATATCAACCATGGTAATCGTATGTAATAATGAAGGTTAAATAACGGGGGCCCCAATAGTGAAAGGGCCAGGCCCATCAGCCAAGTGTCACCCCAACAGTGTCCTTTTGTCTTCGTTGTTGAGTTTTTGTCGACCTATGTGGCTAATGGGTTAGTGAAACTCAGCTCCCGTTCCCGACACACCGAGTCGAGGCTTTGAAATCAACAACGATTTGGAACCAGACCGCTTGGCGTTGATTTCGATGGTATGTGGTGTCGGTCTTTCGGAAAGTAATGGCAAACTGCTGTGTTGCCTAGATCATCGCAAACAACTAATACATTTCATTAGTATTTGAACTCTACACTGGTTATTGAAGGTGAAGGTGAAATTGATGAAAAACAGACAACGGGAGTCTCCGTGGCGAAGTGGTCAAACCGTTTGACTCGGGCTTCGAAGGTTGTGGGTTCAATTCCGGGCCGCGTCCTTCGGTTCACGAGGGAAACTTTTCGGAGACTCCTTTGAGTCGTCGCTAGAGCTACGGAGTTCGTGCTTTGTGCTACGCTTTCTGCGCTGCGGAAAGAGACCGAGCCATATGGGATAAAAACCCGGTGCAATGAAGTCGACCCTGTCGACTTTTAAGCGACTTTTATTGATGAAAAACAAGTCTGCTAGATAGAGTTAACAAAATTAAATCCAACGTCGTTATGTAATTATAAGTGGATGCATTAATTTTCCTGTGAATTAATTGTATTTTGAATAATGAAGACACATTCAAAGTGACTTTGTTGCGCACAATTTATTGCTGACATTTTTAATTTTGTTGTATCTCGTCGGGTACATACGGTATAAGAAAGTTAACATATAGTGAAGTAGAGTAATAAATCCTTTCAACCGAAACACACACACACACACACACGCACGCGCGCGCGCGCACGCACGCACGCACGCACACACACACACACACATATTGTCTTACGTCTCAATATCACCACGGTGGTTTTAAAGAGACTATCATGTCTTCTTGTTTTGCAGTAATCACAAACTGTGGGTTACCTGTGTGAAGTAGTGTATAGATTAAAGATACTGTAATATCTTCTTTTTTACATTAATCACACATTGTGGTTTACCCGTGTGTATCAGTGTATAGATCAAAGAGACACTCATGTCTACTTGTTAAATTAATCACAAATTGTGGGTTACCCGGGTGTATCAGTGTATAGATCAAAGAGACAATCATGTCTACTTGTTACATTAATCACAAATTGTGGGTTACCCGTGTGTATCAGTGTATAGATCAAAGAGACAATCATGTCTACTTGTTACATTAATCACAAATTGTGGGTTACCCGTGTGTATCAGTGTATAGATCAAAGAGAATACCATGTCTACTTGTTAAATTAATCACAGATTGTGGGTTACCCGTGTGTATCAGTGTATAGATCAAAGAGACAATCATGTCTACTTGATACATTAATAAAAAATTGTGGGTTACCCGGGTGTATCAGTGTATAGATCAAAGAGACAATCATGTCTACTTGTTACATTAATCACAAATTGTGGGTTACCCGTGTGTATTAGTGTATAGATCAAAGAGACAATCATGTCTACTTGTTACATTAATCAAAAATTGTGGGTTACCCGTGTGTATCAGTGTATAGATCAAAGAGACTATCATGTCTTCTTGTTTGCAGTAATCACAAACTGTGGGTTACCCGTGTGAAGTAGTGTATAGATTAAAGATACTGTAATATCTTCTTTTTTACATTAATCACACATTGTGGTTTACCCGTGTGTATCAGTGTATAGATCAAAGAGACACTCATGTCTACTTGTTAAATTAATCACAAATTGTGGGTTACCCGGGTGTATCAGTGTATAGATCAAAGAGACACTCATGTCTACTTGTTAAATTAATCACAAATTGTGGGTTACCCGGGTGTATCAG
>OY992879.1:106767445-106779945 GCA_963921405.1 Cepaea hortensis
CCCACACATACAACTTCCACCCACCCACACATGCCTTAACCTAATCCCCCACCACACAATCCTCCACCCGCACATCACATACACCCCCTACCACGCACTATTCCCAACCCACGCACCACACACACACATAACCTCACCAACTCATCCCCACTTACACACCACACACATATCCCCCACCCAGATACCACACAATATTCCCACCCACACCCACACAGATACCCTTACCCATCCACCCCACATACCCCCACTCACACACCACAAAAATCCCCCACCCACACACACAAACCTCAAACACACAATATCCCCAACCAACACACCACACACCTCTCACCACCCACACACGCATTCCCTACCCGTCCACCAACACACACTCACTCACGCATACATCCTCCACTACGCACCCACACACCCACACCCACCCACCTCCAACCAAACATCTCTCGATCACAATACCCCTACCCCCACACACATCCTCCACCCACTCACACATCCCACCCCGACACATACAACTCCCTTACCCACCTACACATCTCTAAGCCATTCACACACCCCCACCCACACATTCCCCATCCAGACACACACACATCTCCCATCCACACTCCCCCACATACTTCCCCCCAACCACCACAATCCCCTACTCACCCACACATATACCCCACCCATACGCACATTTCCCGCACCCATCACGCACATCCCCCACACCACACACTATCCTCCACCCATATCACCACAAACATACCCTCCACCCACACATCATTCACACATCCCCCATCAACACACCGCACACATATCTCTAACCCACACACCATACACTTCTCCCCTACCCACACGACCCCGCCTCCCACACATACTTCCTCAAACCATCCACACATCTCCACCCACATAAATACACATCTCCTGCATCTGTCCCATACACATATCCTCCACCCATACACACATCCCCCACACCCATTCCAACACCCCTACTTTCACCCCCACACATCCATCCAACACCCACAAATACCACTACCCACCAAAACCCACACACCCCAACCCATCCAAACGCATACCCCCACCCACACACCCCCCACCCACACATATCCCCACACTCACACACATCCTCCACATACACTCACACTTCCTCACATCTAGACACATACAAAATGTCTCACGTTAGTATTGAAACTAGTATGAACAAACTCCCACACTTTACTCACACACATACACTGACACTTGTCATGAGCAGTCTCATAAAAATGTTAAACATGGAGAAAAATGTGTACATAAAATGTATGTGACGTAAAAAATAGTGATGCTCTCTCTCTCTCTCTCTCTCTCTCTCTCTCTCTCTCTCTCTCTCTCTCTCTCTCTCTCTCTCTCTCTCTCACACACACACACACACATTCACTCTTCCGCTCATTCATTCACTCTCACGCATTCACTCTCCCGCTCATTCACTCTCCCGTTCACTCATTCACTCTCCCGCTCACTCATTCACTCTCCAGCTCACTCATTCACTCTCACGCTCACTCGTTCTGTATCTTATTCACACTCACTGACTCTCTCACTCAAACTACAGTAATGAACATGAGTTTATATTATGCATGATAAAATCAAATGGTATTTAACTGATAATATGACAGATGAGAATACACAAACATATGGATTCGCGTGTTACATAACATGCGTGTTACATGACATGCATCTGCTCAGCTCTCTATCTCTCTCTCTCTCTCTCTCTCTCTCTCTCTCTCTCTCTCTGTATTCTTTCATATACACACACTCACACGCATGCGCACGCTCTCACACACACACACACACTAACACATCAACTCTCCCACTGTCTCACTCTCTAACACACAATCCTTCACACACACACACACACACTCACTCTCTCAATCACACTCTCTCACACATACACATACACATGAACGCATGCACATGAACGCATGCACGCACGCATACACTCCCTCACTCACTCTCCCACATACACGTACGAATGCATGCACTGACACATTCCCCCACCATTTCTCGCTCAATCACTCTCTCCACACACACGCATGCACGTGCGCACACACGCATTCACTCTCTCCCTCTCTCTGACACCCACTTTCTCTCTCTCTCTCTCTCTCTCTCTCTCTCTCTCTCTCTCTCTCTCTCTCTCTCTCTCTCTCTCTCTCTCGCTCCCACACGCACACACATATATAGTGAACAATTATAGTTAAACAATTATAATGAACAATTATACTGAACAATTATACTGAACAATTATACCAGTAAATGAATTATGGTGGCATATAGTCGTTATGGATTAAGTATTGAAAGAGTTTTCGGTTAAATGTGTAGGGACTCATTGGAGTTTTCAGATCTGGAGGCAGATCATCTGAAGGAGCGGGTCGTGAAGGAGCGCGAAGGCGTCTGAAGGAGCGGGTCATGTCCGCTCCTTCTGTGGTGTGATATTGACTCCTTCTAACACCTCCCTAGTTGTGTCTTTGGCTTGTTAAGCTCGGTATTTTTGGCGGGTAAAATTTTTAAAAAAAGAAAAGAGTCTGATCTAATGGGTGATAGGTCTCATCATGTGTGTATGTGGCCAGGGTGGAGTGGAAGGAGCCGGCGTAAATAGTAAGCGCAAAGAAGGTGGTGCTGACCCCCGTGTAGTTTTCACCTGACCGGTCAGCACCCGAGTGACCACGAGTCCGGTCATCGGTGTAACGAGTAGCGGGGTATCTACTGGTGCTAACAACGGACAACCGACTGTGTCTTTAAAATGTCAAAACTTAAAAACCACAGAGATGTACATGCACAATGTGGTACAAAAAATCAATACGCATCTTCATAACGGCTAATCCAGTGGCCTATCGTCGTCGTAATGAACTAGGTGAAATATTACTGATATAAACCGGGGCGAGCGAGCGCGGGGGCGGTCGCGGGCAGCCGGTGCGGGGGCGCTTGCCGGGTGCGGGCGCGCGGTCGCGGGTTCGAGCCCCATAAAATACGTTGCATAAGTAGGTAGGTGGTCATTCGTAATCATGGATCCTAGATGGAAACATCCTTTTACCTCGATGATTGCGGGACCAACAGGTTGTGGTAAATCCGTCTTTGTACAACAGTTTCTTATCCATCTCCCAGACATGGTCGACCCGATTCCAGAGGAGGTTATATGGTGCTATGGGGAGTGGCAACCCATGTACGAGACTATGAAGGGTATTCAATTTAACGAGGGGCTGCCCGATGTGGAAAATGGACTGGGGATAGACGGCGGTTAGTGGTTATAGATGACTTAATGTCCGAGACAGATGATAGAGTGACCAAACTATTTACTAAGGGTAGTCATCATCGTAATCTCAGTGTCATGTATATAGTCCAGAACCTTTTTGGTAAGAACAAAGAACAAAGAACTATCAGTCTAAATTCGCATTACCTAGTAGTGTTTAAAAATCCTCGAGACGGGTCGCAAATTGCCAACCTGGCCAAACAGATGTACCCAGGCCGCGTGTCATATGTCCAAGATAGTTTTAAAGACGCGACATCGACGCCACACGGGTATTTGTTATTCGACCTTCGACAGGAAACACCGGATCAGCTCCGTTTACGCAGTCGTATATTTCCTGACCAGCACCAAGTTGTCTACGTCCCCAAGTAATATGTCCAATCGAGTGAAACGTCACGGGCCCATGCTGCGATTTCTGGGTGAGGCAAAGCCAGCCGCCGTAAAAGCCGTAATTAAAACAGCTTCCCCGGATCTCGTCCAATCAATATGTGAATGCTGTCACAATGTCTTAAAAGGGAATGTTCCCCTGACACCGAGTCAGAAGCGCCGGCTGCAGCGACACAAAAACAGTCTGAGAGCGCTCACGGGTAAGAAACTGTCGCTCAAGAAAAGGAAACAGATCCTGCAACAAGGTGGTTTCATAGGTGCCTTACTCGGCCCAATTTTAAATGTGTTGAAAGGCATCGTGGGTTTGTAATGGCCAAGAAAATGCTCCTGATCGACCCTCGGCTGCTAGAAAGACCCTATACACCACCCGACACACTAAACAATAGCCTGCGTGACTTGGACCAACAAATGCGCCAAGTCCTGGAGAGTGAAGATCTGCCACCTCGTGAAAAAGCCCGAGTATACCAACAAACCTTGCAGCGATATCTGAATCGACAAAATCAGTACAGACACAAGCCTTTAGGCCTAGTGGATATCAAAGAACAAAAACCCGAAGTCAGCACTTTACCCGAGACCACCCGTCAAATAACCGAGACACCTAGTCAACCTATTCAAGTAAGCGAACCCAAGAGTCAAGTAACTACCCATACACCAATAACACCCAAGAGTCAAGTAGCTGAGACCACTCCAGCGTATAAGCTCAGACGAAAGAAGAAGCCGAGTAAGTTAACTACGCCCAAGTGGGAAATATGGCCGCGCAATTAAGAAAGTATTACTACGATCCCCAGCAGCCGGGGGCCTATGGCGGGGCCGCCGCCTTAAAAAGAAATTCTAAACTGAACGCTAAGCAAATAGAGAAATGGTTACGACATCAGGACACGTATACTTTGCATAAACCGATCCGTCGGCGTTTTCAAAGACGCCAGACCATAACCGGTGGGATAAATCAACAGTTTCAAGCCGACTTGATAGATATCCGCCTATTACAAAGATACAACGACGGGATGTCGTATCTAGTGATCTGCATCGATGTGTTTAGTAAATATGCCTGGGCCATTCCGATCAAGAAGAAAACAGGGAAAGCGCTGGTGGAGGCTGTGAGTAAAATCTTTGGTGATAGACAACCGGTAAACTTTCAGACCGACAAAGGGTCGGAATTTGTCAACCAGACCTTCCTAAAATATCTGAAAGACCGAGGTGTGCATTTCTTTACCACTGAGAATGAAGACGTTAAGGCCTCTATAGTGGAAAGATTCAACCGGACGCTGAAAGAAAAAATGTGGCGGTATTTCACCAAGACTAATACACTACGCTACGTCGACGTCATAGATAAACTGATCCGCAACTACAACGGTTCATATCACAGAAGTATTCGCATGGCCCCCCGACAAGTCAACTATACTAATCAAGAAGAGGTGTGGCATAACTTGTACCAAAAACCCGACGGATCAAGAAAAGTATATTTTACAGAAGGGGACCGAGTCAGACTGGCTGAACCCAAACAACCTTTTAAAAAGGGCTATGTGCCGTCGTGGACAGAAGAATTATTTACCGTCAGTCGGATAAACCAGACCAGTCCGGTGACATATGTGCTAAATGACGATTCGGGCGAAGAACTATGAGGATCGTTCTATCGAGAAGAGATCCAACCAGTCGGAGATAAACAAGTGTATCGGGTTGAAACCGTCTTACAAGAAAGACGAAGGAGAGGTGGTGGTAAAGAGTATTTAGTGAAATGGTTCGGGTATAATTCGTCATTCAACAGCTGGGTCTCAGACCTAACTAGATACCGAGGCTAATGGACGAAGACATTGCGGAAACTACTGTACTGCGCCCACAAAATAACCCACCCAGCGAAAGAACATCGTTCTGGTCGTTTTTTGGTCAACGGGTGCCGCGAACAGAGATTGTCTTCTTCTGTCAGATGGTTGTTATATACACCGTTATCGGCGTGTCACTATTCAATCTGAGTCGCGGTAGCGCCGAAGCATCTGAGGGCAAGCTGTGGATTGCGCTAATGAGTAGTTGTCTGGGTTACATGCTACCTAACCCTAAACTATGAGCTTCTACGTGACATTACCGAGCAATGCTTCACCGAATATGTTTCCCAACAACAACCCGGGTCACTTTTTCGTCAAGTTGCCGCAGACTATTGATGTGACCAAACAATACGAAGTGGGTTTGGCCGAAATTCAGTTTCCCAACTACTACTGCAATGTGTTAGAGAATGAAGTGTGGTTCATATACATACCACCCCAGGGGAAACATCTCATAAGAGTGGTGTGTCCACCGGGCATGTACAGCTCACCAGCTGGTTTTATAGAGGAACTGAATCGACTAGTGAAAGGGGAGGAAGAGCGTGACAGGTTGCGTCCTGATCGGTTAGTGAAAGAGATCGATGACAAGGTGCGAGTCAGATTCTATTATAACAAGTCCTTGAAGAGAGCCCTCGTGAAACTATTCGAACCGGGGGCCACTGTTAAATTTAGCGAGAGATTGAGAAGCATTTTAGGTTTTCCCTCTGGCAAGGTGACGGACGCCAACCCCCTAATGGAAGGCGAGGTGGTGGTAGAACTGAATAATGATATTCAAAATGTCTACGTCTATTGCGACCTTATAGTCGCGAGACCAGTCGGAGACGCCATGGTCCCACTACTAAGGACTGTCCCGATCTTGGACCAGCGCTCAGCCTCGGTATTTCGCATCTATGACAAACCACACTACGTGCCATTGAGTCGGTACTCTTTCGACATGGTGGAGATCCTTTTAACCACTGAGACGAGGACAACGATCTCATTCACCAGCGGAACTTCAGTGCTGACGTTACATTTTCGCACGCGGAAACATTCAGACCTAGAATAATGGTGAAATACGTGGCGTTACGTCGAAGTCCCAAAATGTACGAGGACTTTTACTGCAACCAAGCTGGCCATGGCATGCCAGTGTTTGTGGGTGGCCGGAGTCAGAGAGATCGTGGTATCGGTAGTTTCTTCAGTGGACTCGGTCGCACGATTCTACCCTGGTTAAAGACAGGTGGTAAGGCCTTACTCCGAGAAGGTCTCGGTACAGGTTTGAAAGTGGCCCAAGACGCTCTAGCTGGTAGGAACGTTGGAGAAGCCTTTAAAGACCACGCCAAACAAGCCGGTCAGCGTTTACTGCAAGGGGCAGCCGATCATGTTAGCCAATCGGGTAGCGGTATTAGAAGAAAAAGACGACCAGCGCCACCCGGTGAGCCGAGTAAACGTATAGAACTAAGTGTTGGTCCTAGTCGGGCTCATAAGAAGAAGTATTCGGATATCTTCGCATGATGGCTCTGATTCATCCCAACTCGTGTGAGTGTCTGCATTCTGGTTTGGATCTGTTTAGCGTGCCGCCGACACAAACGGCCGTAGAAGAGGGGCAGTGTGTGGAGATACACCCGCTTGCATCTCTAGCACCAGGAGCACCTATAGAATTTGCTATATCTGGCGCCAGTGAAGAGTATCTAGACTTATATAATACCTTCTTACACATCAGAGCTAAAGTCACACTACCCAACGGCGATAAACTACCACCCACAGCCGGAGTGGCCCCCGTCAACTATTACTTACACAGTCTGTTTTCACAAGTGGATGTCTCACTCAACGACAAGCTAATCACCCCGAGTGAGAACACATACCCATATAGAGCCTATCTGGAAGCCACACTGAATCATGGGGAAGAAGCCAAGAAGAGTCATCTCTCAGCCGCCCTCTATTACTACGATTCAGCTAAATTTCTCGATGAGACTCAAGGCGATAACAACAAAGGTCGAAACACCTGACGACAACTAGCCAGTGAGAGCCAAGAAATAGATATGATGGCTCGTCTACATGTCGATATCTTTGCGCAAGACCATTACATGATAAACGGCGTGGATGTGAAAATTAAGCTGACTCCACCGAAAGCTACCTTTAACCTAATGGCCCCCGACGACACCTTTGCTTATTCATCCGTTATAACACATGCCACACTGGTGGTTCGTAAAGCCAAACTAAATCCAGCCGTCGCTCTCGCCCATGAGAAAGCCTTGAAGAGAGCCAATATGAAGCTACCGATCAAGCGTGTGGCGCTGAAAACATTAGCTATCCCCCAAGGGATGTTATCTCACACTCAAGATAATCTGTTTATGAGTCAAACACCCACCCGTATCGTGGTTGGCCTAATAACATCAGCCGCATTCAACGGTACTTTCAAAGCTAATCCTTATAATTTTTAAACCTTTGGGCTGACGTATCTGAACGTAACAGTCGATGGGCGATCTGCCACCAGCAAGCCGTTAACGATGGACTATGAACGTAATCAATACGTACGAGCCTTCTTTGGCACTAATCTAGCCATGGGTCTGGTGGGCAAGGACGCCGGTAATTCCATTGACTATATGCAATATAAACATGGGTATACTCTGTATGCCTTTGACCTGAGTCTCAGTTTACTGGACGGAGATTAGTTTGAGATGCCGAGGGCTGGTCCCCTAACACTGGAATTTAAGTTCAACACACCCACCCCAGAACCATTACAAGTTATCGTCTGCGCCGAGCACGACGGGATAATTGAAATATCCAAGACCAGGCAAGTGCTAACAGATTATGCTTCATAATGGACACAGAACAGATTACCAGTCTACTTCTAGCGGATAGATATGTTCGACGGGTCCAGGTCAGAGTATGTGCTCGTGATCAGTTACCTACACAAATAGATAGAACTAAACCAGCTGCTTTGGTGATAAACACTGACCCCAGTGATCAACCTGGGTCCCACTGGATCGCGCTGTATTACGATGGGTTAGGCAAATGTGAATACTTTGATTCGTTTGGGCTACCACCCTTACACGCTGACATAAGCAAGTTTATTGAGAAGTATTCACTCAGACCACTAATGTACAACACCCGGGTCTTACAAGATGTAATAAGTAACACCTGTGGCCTGTACGCTATCTATTTTCTCAAGCGGAAATGTCGAGGGTGGAGTATGCCACGTATTCTGCAGGCGTTTTCAAATAAACAACGGGTCAATGACCGGATTGTGGGTCGATTAGTCATCTTTTCATAAAGGTTAACCACCTGTTACCACAAACCTTAATGTAGGTCGAATGCTTCTGGTTATGACTCGTTGAAACCGGTTTATACGTGGCTAAACGACTGGTATATAAACCCGTGGTTGAGACCAGTCACACACCGTGAACCGAAGATGACTACAGAACTCAAGACTGTACCAGCTAACTCCGTCTATATGACTCGTGACGGTGAAATAGTTCGACCCTTGGGGGAGGGCGTCAAGGCAGTCTTTGTCTCATCCTTCAGAGGTACGACTACGTTGCATATACGCCGCTTCTTTGGTGAGTCTGATAAAAAATACCCGACCAAGATGGGGCTGACACTTACTCGCCAAGAATACGAACAATTGATAGAGATGCAAAGTGGGATTCTAGCTGATTTTGATAGACTCTCATCCATTCAAGGTGCTAACGGTGTTCAAACCAAGCCCATTACTAATCAAATCAAACCAGTCACTAAGAATGTTCAAGCCAAAAGCCAGTCACTAACAGTGTTCAACCCTACCAAGACAGCCAAGTCACCAACACATATCAGGCCTACAATAATCAACCCAGCTACCAGGCAGGCGATGAAGCCGATGACAACCAGGTGTTTGATGAAGCCGACAACAGCTAGATGTTTGATAGTCAACCAACATACAGTCAGATGTGTGATCAGAGCCCACCAGCCCGGAAACCAGCAGCCTATGACTACTCAGACAACTGTATACCACTGGGTGATCCAAGAAAGAAGAGACAACGTGTATAGCTATCCATCTATGAAAATTAAAACAGAAAAAATGAAAATCTCTGTCTTTGTTATTTGTTTAGTATCATTTTTGTAAACATTTGTCCCTTTGACATTCTTCTGGTGTACTTGGGTCGTTGGCAAATATTTGTGTATTTGTACTTTTGTGTATGTGATTCTGTCTCGCTATACCAATGTGTATTTATTCTTGTCTCTCTGTTCCAATGTGTACTGGCGTTCCACTGTGTGCACGTCTCGTTTTTATTGTCTGTTTGTGTGTATCAATTGTTCCACAGCCAATATTTAAGTACACAACTCCAGCCACGACAACCACGAAGACAACTGCACAAGAACGATAACAGACCACCGAAGATGAATGCAAGACAACATATACCACAGAGACGCCTCGATTTTATTAACAAATTGGCAAGGTAAAAACCGGAGTCATTTCAATTATTATTCCATACACCCATTATTTAGTGGTGGTATACATTAGTAAAAACGTGATTCGTATATAAAAGTAGAAAACATGCGTATAAAAACATGAAATATATGTACAGGATTATTTTCAATATAAAAGTATGAAATACAGGTACAAAATTATTATCCATATGAAATATAAGTAACTGGCCCTTGTGTCTCTAGTGTAGTGTTGTGGTGTTAAATGTTGAGTGGTGAAGTGGTGACATTGTCTGCGTGTACTTCTCGTTTAATGTATAAATAGGATAGAGAGTTTCTGTGTTGTGTGTATGTATAGATGGCAGAGTTTTGTATTTTGAAACCTACATTTGTTCCCCCAGTCGCTGTCTGTGTGTCGAGTACATCTAAAAATGTCTGTTTGTCTAGGTGGGTGTTGTGTTGTTTGGTGAGCCCTTTTGTACTGATTTTATTGTAGTCTCCAAAACAGTGATATGTCTTGCTGCATAAGGACACCATTCCAGTCCCCTCATATTCTAATTTAAATAAACCCGGGGTTCTCCTTTGATAGGCTCTAACATCCTTACAGGCCTGACATATCTCATCATTAACTGTATGTTTGGGGCATGTCTCAGACGGGAACCAAGAATTATAGACCTTATCGTATTCTTCTCGTAGGTGTGGTCTAACTGCTTCTATTAGTGTGGGTGTGCTAAGTGCTAAATATAAACTATCCGTGTCCATTTCACATAACTGAAAATCTGTCCTATCAATAAATATATCTATGAAATCATAATAAAATTCTAACATTCTCAATTTGGCATACTGGTAAACGAAAAATCCTATCTGTAAAGGGAGATCCCACACTGTCCTCTTTTTATAACATTCAACCTCAAAAAGGTCGTCGGTCAGTTGTGTCATTTTTTTGAACAGGGGATTGTTCACTAACTTTTTCGTCTCATCACCCTTACAGTACGATACGTCTGCATGTTTGGCCTTGTTGGTTAGGGTTTTACCATAAGCGGCGTTACCCAACAACTTCATTGTCTCGGCCTTAATGGTTGGACCATCAACACTGTCACCTTCGCGTGTGGCATCAGACACCTTATCCCCAAACACTTGGAAGCAGCTAACAGGCGTATACTCAATAATTTGGTATATGTTTGTGACCACTAGACCATGTCCCAGGTACCATTTTAATAATGGTGTGACCAACAAGATTTTTTTCCCGCTATAGCTACCTATAAGTGTCCGTCTGGCACTTGTCAACAATTTATGTGACTCGGCGTACTGACGCATAAAGTCACCTATATGTTCTCTACCCACCTCAATGTTCTTGAAGATGGGTGTCATCTCTGAGAAATGGTCTTTAAGGTCAGCTGGCACCTCGATATCACATTCGACTAACCCAAAGAGTGTCTCGGCTTTTACAGCTTCGAGAATCTTCTCTGGGGTTATGGGGAAACGTTGAAACCAGGGTCTGGTGGTGGGGAAGTTCGTCTTCATGAAATGTTGTAGGTCGCTGTCAGTCCTTTTTAGCGTCTGCCATTCACACTCCCACATTTCTTCTACACTAACCTTAGCTTCTTTAACTAGATAGTCATGTATCTGTTGTGTCTTGGCAAATAAGTCTGTCAACTTTTTGTTGTTTACGGGGTTAACGTCTCTATTCTTGGTCAAGGGGCAGTCGGGGTGTCCGTGAAATAAACAACCATGGAATTGGTAAGCTGTCGTATTCTTCTTATCCCAACCATCTACTCTAATATGCCTATCACCCAACGCCATTCCCCCCCCCCACTAAACTGTGTTTTCAACTCTATCTGATTTGTGTGTTGTACCCACGCTAACCATTCCCTACTCTGTCGTGCAAACCTGTTAATCTTGGGTGCTCTAAACCCCTTGTCTGCTTTTCTAATCGTCGGGAAATCTGTGGGCATTTTTTGCATAATAGCCCACAGGTAAAGGGCATTAGCGTCATAGCCTTTTACACTCTGTACTGGTTTATCCTGTCTACCTCTAATGTGTGTTATGTCTGCTTCGTGGTGCCTATGAAAGATTATTGAGGGACCCCCTACAATATTGTTTCTAATGGTGTAATGAACTTCTTTCTGCCGATTACCACATAAGGAAAAGGAGACGTCTTTGGGGAGAGTCCTAAACAAATACTTTAAAGTGACCCCGGGGACAGAAATGACATCCTTAATCATGTCTACCCCTAACTCACCATAAAAAGTAACCTGTTTTTGTAGTGCGTTAAGAAAGGGACCTACATCTTTGTTGTTGTACCAGATTAGAAAATCTGCCAAAGTGGTCATCTGGTACTCGCCCCAGACCTTCTGACACTCCCGGTACTCTTCGTCTGTAATGTTAGTGTTTTTAAGGTTGGAGAAAAATGCTGCGTGTGGGGGTAACTTTGTTTCTTTTAACAAAGTGTGTGATGTATTCGTAACTAAAATGACCTTTTGTCTCGGGGACCTTGTATGCGGCTAAGTATTTGGCATAGCTGAACCCTGGCGCTAAATAGTTGCTAATATCTAAGAATTTTAGTTGTTCAGTGGCGATACACATAAAGTTATTGTTTCTCTTCACTACAAATTTTAGAGGGAACTTTTTAGCACAGTAAGAAATTAAATATGGTTTAATTA